>NCVS01004728.1:0-33140 GCA_003055095.1 Goniozus legneri | reverse complement strand
CCGATTCACCTGAACAAAAAATATTCTTGTTCAGGCTGAACCCCCCTATCCGCCGGTGCAATTTTAGAGGGTAGTTATCTTTCACCCTGTATACCGAAACCCTGTTTTCCGATAAAATTTTGACAAAGACTTCTGGAAATTTAGTTTCGGAATGAAAATGTACAATTAGAAATAGAAATTCTTCTTGTCATTTTTTTCCCGAAACATATTCTATAAATTCATCGCAGGTGGCCAAAATGCCTGAATTAGAAAAGCTACTCTGTGCAAAAGAAATCAAACTCTCGTGAAGTAACAAACTAGGGAAAACAGTCGAATATCGCAATTTTAAAGTACCGTAAAGCGATCTATATTACACGTTATAAATCCCGGCCGTGAAAAACTCCAATAGCCATTTTTCAACGCACTCGACAAAGATTTTAGCAATAAACTTATCGAAAGGGGGAACGAGCTATATCGCTCATTCGTACCCAGGTATAGACGCGTGCTTCGGTTTATTTGTTTCGCCTCTCCTCCTATTATTATTCGTCTCAATTTCAAGCGTAATACAACGGGAGAACAATTCATCGTTCCGCGGCGAATCGAACGCGAGCATATACAGATATACCGGCATATAGCGAGGGACCGAGAGATCGCTAGAATTATTTCTCGTTCTCCCTCGTCGGCCATTTCCATTCGATAAATTCTCTCGGCTACCGAGGGGGGAGTGAGTGAAAAAATGAATAAAAAAAAGAAGGAAGAACGGTGGAAAAAAATAACGAGTGAGAGAGAGAACGAGGCAACCAAGTATAACTCGGCAGTTTCGCTTGACGATCAGAAACGTCGATCGTCGACGATAAAGACATATTTTGCGGTGGAGGGAAGCAGCGAGCGAAAAAAAAACGAATACCCTTTCGTAACGGGTGCGAATGAAAATCGCCCCACGAGTATTAATTTTCCGTCCTCGCGATTTTGAGTGTGAATTTTCATTCGAGACGAGTCGAGCGTGCGCGAGGGGCAGCAATTCCATAGGGGAGCTTTGCTCCTTCTCCTGTCGTTTCGTGGTTTCGTACAGGAAAGGCTTATTTTTTATACGGAGATGAGAAAACTCAAATTATAGTTGAGTTTTATTACCGGTCTTTATCTTTTAATATAAAGAAGTCGAGGAAAACATTAGATCGGAAGTAACTATTTAATTCTCACGTCAGCTAGATTAGAATCGAGTTTAAATAACTGATTTGATTTAATTGTTATCGAAGTTTTATCATTCCGAAATTTGGTTCTCTCTTCGCGGGAATTATTTGATTCAATTCGCTGAACAAATTTTCATCTACCTAACGCGATTAAGTGTTCCGTGTAATTTTTGCGTCTGTGCTTCGTCGACGATCAAAAAATAGAGAAAGAAGTAGGAAGCTCCTTTTCCTTGCCCGTTACGTGTTTAATCGTTTTAGCGCGTTCGCGACGTCCCGCGACTGTCGGATTATCTTGTCGCGTCGCGATAATTCGCGATGCGTGAGCTCCAACGAGGAAGGAGAAAAAATGTAGTTGTAAGAGATGTCCCGTTTTCATCAAGCTCCGGGAAATCTCGATATTTTATGCAAAAAGTTAGCCATGGGATTCTAACCACGGTGGCGAGTAAATTCAAATCAGGCTTGAATCAGGTTGAAAAATAATTATCGAATCGAGAACAACGATCACGCGGTGGCCATCTACGAATTGACTCGTCTAATTCACCACCTGTCTATTTTCTCAAGTGTTTACTTAACGAGCTGCCCCGAGACGCTAATTTTCACCTACTCAGGTGAATTTTTCCGAGCTCGAGTAAAAGCTACCTCCGATCGAGTTGCACGATATCCCCTCAAACCCTACCAAAACATGAATATTTCAATTAATCGATTCTCTCACGACACCTCGTATAACTCACCGGCGTCAGAATGAAAAAAACCTCTGGCAACTTAATTACGACCGTCTAGACGAATTTTCGCGGGACGTGGAGGACGTGTATATATAACGTCCGCGAGCCGACATGGAAAACGCAGAACGAAGAGATGGGGCGAGAGTTGCGGTTTTACCGAGAACTGGAGAGGGAGGGGGTGAAAAAACGGGAGTGAAAAATCGTTTCATTTATTTCACGGCGGACGCGCCGTCCCGTTCGCAGGCGGACGCTGGTTTCGTGGCGCCCACCACCTCTCCCCCTCTCTTTCCTCTTTCCTCCTTCCTCTCTCTCTCTCTCTCTCTCTCTCTCTCTTTCGCTTTCCCGCTAGCTCGATCCAATAATAGATAGGAGACCGCGAATGGTTCATCCGCGTTATGTACCAGGTAAATTAATTACGCGACGAGAAGGGTGCTCGGTTTCACGAGAGGGTCAACGTGCGACCGATAAATCCAGCTTTTTTCGAAGTCTTCTTTTTTTTCGGGATTTTCCCCGAGAAGAGTGGGCGGGGAGAATACGAACGTCCGTTGGGTGCGAATTAAAATTTGATATAATTACGATAATACTAGGTTCGATAATGAGGACCTTTTTAAGTTTCCTTGCTGATTCACATTTTTTATTTCAATTATTCCTGTTGTAGTGAGTAATAAATTTTCTATTTACATTATTCAAAAACATGTAATGGGAATCCATGTCGAAGGTGTAACTTTTAAAAGTGCGAAATTTATAAGCAGTACAAAACTTTATGCGAAGCAAAATTTTGAAATATCAATAGATATGTTGAATTTTGATGTTACGTAGTAAGCTGGGAAAGAACTTTCTTTGAATCAATTATAGATAAGCAATCCTATACTGCCTGAAGAATATTTCAATAAATGGGAATGGAAATCTTTTAAACGAAAGATTTTATTAGACCGAACGATTATTTTATCCAACTGTCAGAACATCCCCCTGGCAGTATAAGAATGGATATATTCAGTTGGTTAAAAAAAATTTCTCTTCCTAACGTACTTACCTTTCAATTCGGAAAAGAATGCCTTTACAAGGTGTCGAGACAGATCGATGCACCGAAGGAGCAATTTCGAAAGCCACAGATATCGATAATCTTTATGCGAAAGATTCCTCGGGTGCGAATTTATCGCTTTAAATACGATTTACAGTACGGGCGAAGCCCGGTGTAATATCCAGAAGCGGTGAGTATTTTATTCTCGCATCTTCGACTGCGTTGCATCGAAATCACCGTCGGGCATAAATTTCGCTCCGCGCGCGTAGACTATGCAAATCCGAGTCGACGCGGCTTTAAGCTCGGATTAAGGTCTAAGCAAGAGATTCCGAAGCGTTATACGTGCCGAGGGTAAAAATCTATCGGCAAGCTGGGAGAAAATTCACCGTTCCCTGTGTACCGCTAGCGTCTGCCTCTTCTGCGCTATATCTATGTACACGTTGTATGGGCTAAGAAAATAGATCGCATTATTTGTCTCTCGCGAGAGAACAAGGAACACCGATCGAGCAAAAAGAGAGAATCTCGATTCATTCGCCGTTCGTTCTTCCACGCCGGTAATTTTTCCCCGGTAATTTAAATTGCTCCGAATAAACAATCCATCGATCCCCGATGAGGAATTTCGCGTCAATGGGTCGTGGCGTTTAAGGAGGGTGACGGGGCGCGGAGAGGGGTATTCCTTATCGCGAATGGCTGCTGTCCTCCCTGACACCTCCGCCGATCGAATTCATGTAAATTTATTCCCGCCGCGTTTCATAAAAATCGCGCTCCGATATCGAATATCTGCTTTAATTGTCATTTCATCCGCGTCGACGATTCGAATCGATATCTCTCGGTCTCTCGAAACAAAACTTCGATATATACGGAAAAGAATGAGAAAACACGTTCGTGGAGTATGAAAACTGGGCGAGAAATACCGTTATATTCCGAGGAGAGTATGGAAGGAGAAAGAGTAAAAAAGATTCGAGAGATTCTTAAGCAAAACGCGCGACCTGCGGGATTATTCTTGACCCACATTTCTCTGATAGCGATGAAGATTTTCGCCTCTCCCGCGAGATTCGATTTGCCCGTTTCTCATCTCGCGGATACTCATTCCCTCTCTCTCGCTTCTTCTTCTTTCTCTTCTCTCTCATTCTCGCAGCGAGCCTATAACGCTTCGTCGAGCTCGAGCTACCGCGTCATCAATTTCAACCCCAAACGTCGACGAGGTTTATATACGGCGAGTTAAAGCGCGACAACGTATAATAAATCGCCACTCGGTAGCCACGAGTCGTTCGATTCCATTCGAATTCGCGACGCGAGCTTCTTCCTGATATAATCGAGTGCTGGAGATTAAATCGTCGACCGGATGTCACAGTCGCTCGTAAACACTTAGCTCGCTGTTTGCTTTACGTACACAGAACATCAAAACTTCACATGCAACGTGGGTAAAAAGAACTTTTCTTGAATCATAAATGTCGATTCTTATTATTATGTTGGTATTTTGAAGTTGAAGAAATAGATTTTCTCGTAAAGTTCAGCTCTCATCTCTTTGAGTTTCACTAATTGCGAGCCCAATAACCTCAGTAAATGACGCAATGTACTGTTCAATCAGCATGTACCGCTCGATTGTTTGTTTTTACAGGCAGCTGTGTTAAAAATTTTGTCCGAAACATATTGCGATAAACTGTGCATTACCATAATTTCCGCTTTATTGGTTCGTTTATTACGGTAAGAAAATTATAAATTCTTCAATTTTTATTGTACAAATCAAACTAATACGTGAGAAATATAAATAATTTTTACATATACATGTATTTCAATTCATAATTATTATTGGAAAAATATTCATAAAAATATGCATTTATAAAATAGTCTTAAAATAATAGAATCATATGATCTTAATTTTTACATAGTTTCATACTCCCTAATTCGGACATACTAGTACCGATTCTAGTAATATTCGATATGCTTGTCATCTGTCTAAAATCAAGACACTTATTTCCTTTTATCTCGTTTTGGTCGGAAGTGTCATTAAAAGTCCCGAAGGAATGATCGAGTCGAAGTTTGGCGTATCCCTTCGGCGTGTACTTCCTTTTGCAAACATCATGAAAATTGCCCCGCTACTCTCTCTTTTTCTTTGCGGCAAAATTCTTATTCCAGTCCGTCAAATTGGATCGAAAGTTTTTCCTCCCCACGAACGATCGAGGATGTGACGGTGGCAGTGATTCGCGAATTTTATTGGTCTTTTTCCGAGTTTTTCGTTGGAAAGTGCCCGAGAGGAGGACGGATGTTGCCGTCGCAGTGTATACGGAGCATCGATCGATTAAACATCGTTCCGGGACAAGGTGGAACCGCCGCGGAATCAATTCGCCCTCATCCTGCCATTTACGACGTCGACGGCCGTAACTCTTATCGTGGCAAAAGATACACACACACACGCGAGCGTGCGCGCGCGCGAACGCTCGCGCGACACACAACATGGGCAAATAAACGATTTTGATCGATCGACTAGCGATTCGGTTGACCATCTGCCAATACACGGGTATAAAACGACGCGATCGGTGAGACTCGATGTAACTAGAAACAGAGAAGAGATAAAGAGGAGGATGATGGAAATCGCGATGCAGCCGGCGAGAGAAATCGATTCAAAATTTCAAACTCATTTCTACATTTGTTACTTCCGATTCGTCTGAGAGCCAAAGGGTGAAACAATATTCGAGTTTTTCAAACCCCTTTGATGTATACTGATAAAAGTAGGAATTTTTTCTTTGTTCATTATTCATTGTAAATAACATTGCATTGCTGTTGCAACAAAGTCAATTTTGAGGAATCAGCAATGTTTATTTTAATTATTTTATTAAAGATTCTTGATTAATTCAAACATTTCTAATGAACACATAACGTAGAATCTCTTTTCGTGAAAAAATCATATTATATTCTTGTTATAATCTACAAATTTTAAATGCGTTGTTACAGTGTACACAACATGTTGAGTAAATGAACTTACTCATTTTACTTTTATTTTACTTGTTATTGTCTTGCCGTAGTCTATTTAATTGATAAACTCATGAGAGTTGATGAATCTTTGTAAAAATTGTCAAAATGTTGTCCAAAATCGTTATTTTTTTTCTTTTTAGTGTAAAATTGAAATTTCGACTCAGGTGGCGGCATCCATCGTTGGCATTTTTTTTGTCTCGAACACGATAGCAGCGCGTGTCGCGAACGTGACCCGGTGATTGACCCGCGCCCACGTGCCGCCTCTATATAACCCGACGAGCTCTCCTAATCAACGACGAACATCGAGTTCCTGAGATTCTCAGTTACGTCGGAACGCCGTAGCGCGCCGCTCGATCCAATATCGATCGATATAGACGCATTCTCGCTCGATGTACTATTACCCATTTATCGCGCTACTCTCGACACTAATTTTTTCGAAAATTCCTTTCAGAAACCAATCTCGCAACCTATAGTTACGAAGAATAGGTTCTATAAAATTTAAACAAACATAGCACTATAAAATTTCTATCGCTAAATCTCGACTCCATTTTCGAAAACAATTCGACGTTATACTGGAAAAATTCAATAGCCCAGCTGCGGGGAGTTAATTTGACAAAATATAAACAACGAAAAGCTCATTTGAGCTGATTTTTGCGAAAAGAGCCGTTCAGCGTTAAAGTGAACTAATTCTGTGGCCCAGTTTCGAGGGATCGATTTCGCGAAAACATAAACAAACGGAAAAAGTTTACGCGGCTTTGATTTCAATTTCAATGAGTAGAGGTAAAACTGAAACGTTTCAATACATCGAGTAGAGTCGGACGATTCATACGAGCTCTTAGTCCCGATTCCCGAAACGCCGTCAAAAGTAACCCAAGGACCGATGAATATTCAAACCGCTCGACTCTCGCTCGTCTAATTCAATACCATATCGGCTTCGCTCGGAGCAAACACACGTACCCGCCGAGCTCGCACACAACTTGGGGTATAAACGGCGAAAGTTTTCGCCCAGTCATCACACGGATTCCCGAACTCGCCGGCGAGCCGATAGCGCCCGTAATGGATGCGAATGATCCGTATGCAGAGGAGCTTTTTCGATCCACTCACCTCTCGCCGTTTCGCGATTATCGATAATCGGAGTCGATTCGGCTCTCTCGCGTTCGATTCACTCGGCTTGTATCGAGCTTCGCATGATCGTAAACCTTTTCGTTTATACCGGGTGTCCCATTTTAATACCATAAATTTCTGCGAGGGTCTCATCGAGGACTGGACGGCCCTTAGGAGGAGTTCTAGCTTTTATATCTCATAAACGGTGCGTGGGATAAAAAAAATATTATTAGCTTCCGATCTCGCTCTAAGGGACCCTTCAGGATAACCAGCGCGGGCGTGGTCTCCCTCAGAACCTGAGAAACCTCGTCTTAGAGGGGACTCTAGCTTTCAGCTCTGATATCTCATTAACGGTACGTCGGATCGGAAAATGTTATCAGCTCTTGTTCGCAAGGTTCCATGCACTGACATTCTCTAAAAGGTCCTGTGAGACATCCTATACTCTATACTATAGTATAGAGTAAGTATAGTAGTATAGTAGTATAGTATCCATGGTATGGGATGGTTTCATCAAGGACTCGAAAGCGCTAGAGTTTGAGATTCCAATATGATGTTGAATCAAAAAATACATTTCCTAACTAAATTTTATGCACTACAATATCTTTTAAAGATCCATTCAGAATTTTCATTGACCTAATGTTACTTCTTGATAATATGACGTATTATACTATACACTACCCAAAATAATTGAGGGAAGATTCGTCATTTTCACACAATTATAATTCGACTAAAAACGATTTTTAAAATGATCACTCGAACGATCAAATTTGATCATTTTTGGCTGAGTGAGATATAGCTATTCGAAAATAACAATTGTCCCTTCATTTTTCCGGGGAGTATAGTATAAAGTCTTATTCCCAATTTACGTGAATTCTCGATCAACATCTGGAGGTATCGTGAAAAATTAAATAGGACCAAACTGCCACATTTGCAGTGAATTTATATTCACCCTATCGATAAGAATTCCACTCCCAGCCAAAATTCGAATTCTCAAATTCGAATCGATCACGAGCATTATCGCGCGACAGAAAATCGACACCCGCAGCCCGGATTACACTCGACGCGGTGATTCATTACGATTTCACGAGTGGAGCGGCCACGCGCGCAACGGTGGACGCGCTTCAAAGACCAGAAACACGATCGTAAAAGCCTTATCGCGGGAGTACGGCATTCGAGTATCGCAAGAGATCGCGCGAGGCCCTCCTGCTTTTTTTACTCGACGAGATTTACAACCGCGAGAGTTTTACCATCGCGCGAAAATATTTTTCGGCCATCGATCGCCTCTGGTGCTCTCTCCGTAGCGAGCGATATTTCGCGCGAATGATGTTTTTCTCGCGAGTCTCTCAGCGTGAATATTGCACGGGCTACTTCCGCTCTCGACGAGATGTAAAAAATCGCGACTGTACTCGCGAACACGTATACGTATAAACGCGGCGCAGGGATATTGGGGCAAATATTCGAAGCTCGACGCGATGTTCCTCGATACGGGGCCGATACGAGAGAGAAAAAAAGTGGAACGATAGTCGATGGCACTTTGTAACAGTCGATGTAGCCCCGGGATTTTCAGCGATTCGAAAGAAAAACGATTTCGCCCGATACGTCCAGCTCTCGCTCGCGTGCTCCGCTCGAATATTATTTATACCCCGAACGACGGGAAATATCTCGCTCCCCCTCCCCCTTCACCCGTCATTGAACAATTCTCGCGGACCGATCAATTTTTCCATTCTCTCGGCGATCGTCACGCTCGTCTTTATTCTTCTCCATCTTTCCCCGTCGTTCCCTCGCTTCCGATAATTTATCGGACTTAACGAGCCGATAGGCGTCACCGGTCCGATTCGAATCTTTATCTCGCCCAGATACGGGATGTAAACTTTCGGGATACTCAAATTCTTTCTCCTCCCGCCATCTCCGCTAGATCTCAGATTTTACCTTCGAGAATTCTCTTGGCAATCTTTTGCTAATTTTCTCCCTCTGTTTATGGAACTAAGACAAATATATATTTAACTTCGCAAGTGTTCTTTTATCGCTTTATAAATTCCAATCAAATTAGAATCTTTATTCTTAAAAAAAAAAAAGTGCACTTCGAGCTCGAGAATAGCAAAAACTCACACCAATATTCCGTCGAGAGAATAACTCGGGTGTGAAATTGAAGAATCAGCGAGAGAAAATTTGTTAAGAGTTTTTTGTTTAACTTCGCGTTTCGATTCCTGCTAATACATACATATATGAATTCTTACGAATGTCTAATTCCCAGTTTCGAGTCAAATTTCCTTCCTAGAAATTTTCCATTTATCATTTGTAACGGCAGATTCCATCGCATTGAGATAAACTTTTTCACGTCCTCGGTTGTAAAGCTATGTTCCCGATAAACGAGAAAAAGAGAGAGAAAGAGAGATGAAACGTTCTATATAGGTGGTGAAACCCAATCGGGATATGCTCGTAGGTGTACGGAGTAAGATATGGTAGTCCGAAAAGCTCATTCCGTCGGTGAATCAAGCGAATGAGTCCCGAACGATGATTCGATATCAGCCGTCTCCTTCGGGGATACGCCGACACAAAGCGTCCAGTGTTCGAGAGAATCCTCGCTGAGAGAGAGAGAGAGAGAGAGACAGAGAGACTCGTTATAAACCTTCCTCCCACATCTTTCGCCAATAGTCCTCTCCCTCCTCGAAACCCCCCTCCTGGTCCAGAACGCGTATTACCGCTCGTCATCTCGCGTTACCACCTCGTTCGTAAATTCCCCCACGTATATAACTAGCAAAAACTGTCCTCTTGGACCCGAGCGAGGAAAGAAACGTCCCAAATAATCGTACCAGCTAGATTCTGCTGGATCAGCCAAGGATTGCCATCGAAGGCGTTTTCGTCTTTTCGATCAAGAATTTATCGCAGAGGTGTCGGGTTTTCAAGATTTCAGATCGATACAACAAGTACTATTGATACAAACGTATGTTGGTAGATTTTTGATCATTCCTGAAATTATCTATACGGAATTGAGAAACTACTGTTAGTTA
Source organism: Goniozus legneri (assembly GCA_003055095.1). Taxonomy (NCBI): domain Eukaryota; kingdom Metazoa; phylum Arthropoda; class Insecta; order Hymenoptera; family Bethylidae; genus Goniozus; species Goniozus legneri. The sequence goes on along the minus strand of NCVS01004728.1, from coordinate 23,137 downwards.
ATTTGGTTATCGGATGGCTCCGAACAACAGAATTGCTCTAGCCATATAATACTAGCTATGAGTTTACTCAATAATTCCTATGTCCCTGGTGTATTTTTGTATTATGTTTCGAATATACTACTCAAAAAATTTAGGGGACACTCATAATTTTCATACGCTTATAATTCAACTTGAATGATTGAATCGAACAGAACAGATGATCATTTTGAAGGGGAGGATTCAATTTTAAAATGATCACTCGATCGTTTTAATTTTATCGTTCTTAGTCAAGATATAGTTCTTTGAAAAAGATAACTGTCACTAATTTTTTTGAGAAGTGTAGATTTATCTTCTTTTCGTTATTGTACAAATTGACAAATAAACGAGAAGTTTTCGATTAAAACTGGTATTTTCACAATCGATGTTGGTACCCGAGAAAGTATGACTTATTTCATTAAGAACAAACGTCTCTCCGACTCCAACGAATCAACGAATCGATCTGATCCGCTGTTTATACTTTTCGTTTGTACCGAGAATTTCGTCCGACGTGGAGTCTTTTCTCCTTTTTTTCTTCCTAGTTTTTCTCCCATGTTTATATACACACAGTATCCTCGTGCGTTTTGTTTGGTCGTGCGGTATGACCCGTACGGGCTTGGTAAACGAAGAGCGAAGAATAAAGAAGAGCGAGAGAGTACGAAGTGAAAGAGAAAGAGAGAAACAAGGATATCCCGTGCGCGGTCCCTTTGACGATTCTCGTCGCCCGACGCGACCTCGAACGTGCTCCTCGAGCTCTCTAGCGAGAGTACCATGACCTCTCGACCTTCTTTAAAGCGCAGCGTTGGAGAAGAACGGGCTGGGTCGGACTCGCCAAGTGTATACACACAATGTGCGAAAATGGAGTAAGAGAGGGAGGGAGAGAGAGAGAGAGAGAAGAGAAGCTAATCAGGATGCGAATCGACTCACCAGCTTCCGGATTTCACAGAGCGCGTGCCCACGAGTTTCCGCTGAGAGAATAAAAGTCACAGAAATGATGATTCGATTTTTTTCCCAACTGGATGAAAATAGATGTGACTTATCGAAATTGCGTTAATTTTGGTTGTAGTAACGAAGGCTGTTACGGTGTAATAGAGAAAGAGAGGGAAAGAGAGAGAGAGAGAGAGAGAGAGAAAGAGAGACGAGATATACCGTACACTGATAATAGCATGTAACGTGACCGTTGCAGGTATCGAAAATCCATGATACAGTTCGCCATTCGCTGTACTATAAGCGAATTCCCGATTATACATTCCTGATCTGTATTAAGCTATATGATATTACATTAGAAATGCATAAGCTAGCATAGTTAAAATAGTAATTAAGTATCATGAATGATTCTTTCCCTTTTATATCGGTTATTTGGTCATGTTAGCTTAATGCACCTAAATTTCTGGCCATGATTACTCGTCCAAAACAATCTGTATCCCTTTAACGTATATGTACATATACGTAGATACATGCATGTAATATTGAATCTCATGAACGATCGTGTTCAGTGAGTTACGCATACGGAACCCTTCATTAAAGTTTCCCGTTGCTAAAGCTCTCAAAATCGACGTTATAAATCCAGTTTGATCCCGAGGCCATCGTTATCAAAACTTTGACTATTCCCGATCACCGAAGCAACATCGAAGCAACACCGTGAGGATGAAACAAAAAAACCGAGAATTAACCCGTAGGGGTTGTGAGAGACATTTTCCTCCGCCGAGAGAAACCACAATACGTAAACTGTGTTAAAAATACTACTGATTTCATTTATACGTTTTTCGAAAACACACGAGGTTTGTTCAACATTTACATAATCTACGAGAACACCTGTATCACCGAAGATCCTATAGGACCTCTACTAGAGGGGATTCCCCGAGATGGAAATATAAGAAATACAAAACGCATTTTACTCGAGATACATTTCCGGCACGGTAGAATGGCACGTGACGAGAGGCTGGTATATTTTATTCTGGCGAGAGAGGGAAATTTTTCAAGCCTGGGGTGACCGGTATAAACGGGGCTCGTCGTCCGGGAGAGAAAACCCCAGGACCAGACGGTGTCTACGTGTGTATTTGTTTGCTCGTGTGCGCCCGCTCGATGCCTCGTGGACGAGGAGACACACGCTCGGCGATAAATCAAAGCGAAATTCCGTTGCTTTCGATCGCGCTTTAGAAAAGGGGTGTATATATACGCGCCCCGGATCCGCCACTGCCCCTGGGAGGTGTCGCGCGTTACGAAAAACCCATTCGTCATCGTTCCTCGTTTTTCCTCGTGGTTTCGCTCTCCCCCTCTCCCTCCCCTCCCCTCCTCATCTCCCTCCCTCGCCCGCCGTCTTCGAAAACTATCCGAGAGGCCGTTCTCCTACGGTTTCCTCTCGCGCCACCTTTCTTTCCCCCGTTTGTTCCTTTTCCTCTTCCTCGAGCTCCTTTTTTCCACGTCTCGACTCATAGCGTCCGATCTACTGGGTGACTCGCCCCAATCGAGCGCGAATGCTCGCTCCGGCTAATGCGAATGTTGTATCGCTCCTTTCTCCAAGAAAATCAATGAATCTGGGCAACCACGATTGATATCTTTAGCTGGATGAAATTTTCAACTGGCTTTCCTTCTGATTTATTTTTCTGAGATAATTCGTTTCGCAGAAATTTGTTTGGTATTTTTCATTCGCAGTTATTCAAAAAGTAATCGATTGGTATACTTCTATGTTTACTATCTGGTAGATTTCTGTGAAGAAAGATTGAAATATCGGAGCAACGCGAAATGTACAGATTAAACGGAGACACCCCGTACATTTTGGCCAGCTCAACCCTCTCAGGGGAAAACGAACGCGCAGTGAGTAACCTTCGTCGACCCGTCGACGGTTTATCTCGATGATAAAACGAACCACGCCGCCCGGTTTTAATGAGAAAACTATAGAAGAGCGAGAAAAAGCCAACAAGTAGAAGAAGTCGATTAATGCAAGGCAATATTTCGTCGATGGGCGAGAAAAGTGCAATCATCCAACCACATTCCACCGAAAGGTCACCGAGATTCGAGTTTTAGCGGTTAAGTGGTTTTTCCAATTCTATCGACGGTTATTGTTTTATTATACCCTCTCGTGATTTACGAATTATGTGAGTGACTCGTCAGACAGGCGACTTACAAAAGGAGAATGAAAGGAGGACTACCAAAGGATGAGGAGAGGTGAAAGTAATAGTACGGTACACCGAGAAAAAAATTTTTTTGAATTAAATGTGCCAAAATTACATTTTCTATGGCGAATAGAAAATTCTTTGAGTGAAAAATTTATCGGTTAATCGATTATTTTATCGAACTGTCAAAATATCGTCTTGGCTAAATATTACAGGAGTACATATAAACTTGGTAGAAGTAAAGAAGAGAAAACTGTGTGTGTGACTCACGAGAGAGAAGAAATTATCGTATCGTAAGGATGTGCCAATACGTATCCTCGTGTAAATTTGTTTACAGGCGCGCGTACGGCGTAATTAGCGAGCGTTTACACTGCCTATAAACGTATCAACCAGTCGTTAAATTAGCGATAGGCGGTCCCGCACGCGTCATACGCCGTCATTTTATCCCACGTGCAATTATATATCGCCGGTAACGGCTATAGTGCATACGCAATAGAGCGTAATTGGTTGGCTTACGTGTGAATAAATGCAAACACTTATTGACGTTCGATGAAAGGGCGTATTGTACCGTAGATAAATATTATGGAAATAATCGTTTTCGTATGAATAATTCGTCCAAATATTTCCAATTCTCTCGCTACGTCCTGAAAATCAGAAATATCGGAATAAGCGAATCAATTTTTTCATTCGTCTTTGAGGCTTTTTCCATTACGTTCTTAATAATACCGTACAATACAATTGTTCGAGGAAGGGAATTTCGATACCGGGCGGAAAATTTGATAACATTGTGTAAACTTGGAAATGTCAATACTCGCTGTATTCTCTTTACCTTGTATCAACGATCAATTTATCCACGGTGATGAGAAAATTCACCAAACCTGCGGAATCCTCTTTGGAAATTACAAACACGGTTGAAATCGTAAATTGCCGCGATGATTATTTGCGTTTTAATTAAACGTAAACTCGCCTTTGTATTAATAATTGCAAATTGGTTCGCAGACCCGGAACCTGAATACCGTTTGATGTACCCTCTCTCTTCCCCCTCTCTCTCTCGTAAGGCCGGTTCTGAAAGAGTTCAAGTGCTTGACACGCCGCGGAAAAATTATCTCCCGACTCTCCACTCGCGGCAACGAGTTATTAGCGTTTTGAGTGGGGAAGCTCTCTTTCTGACATCAGCAATGCTTCAACGGAAATAAACTTTTTTCATCTCGGTTCTTGCGTAATCCCCTCAATCGTTACATAAATATTTTACGAAATCGAATACCAGCGCGAGACTGCATATCCGATCGACTGATCATTTCGTTATTAACCAAACGTTCGCAGTTTTTTCATCGAGTGAATTATAAAGTTTGTAATAAAAAAATATATACAAAAACTTTTTATAGTTTAACAAGAGCTGCTGTTCCCGATAATTTTTCCGCGACACGGATAATTATTCAGTTCTCGCGAATCGCGTTCTTCGAATAAAAGTCAAAAGTTCAATCGTTACGCTAAGTCTCGTTTGACTTCCCAGGCATATGGTGGAAGCTCGATCGAGAGGGAGAGAGCGAGAGAGCGAGAGAGAGAGAGAGAAATCTAAAGTTCAGATTATATATACGACAGCGAATAGCCGGCAGTGTCGCGGTTAAAGCCCCGTTCATCATGACGAATTTCAGTTGGGCAGTGAGTACCGAGAGATCTCGTATTTCGAGCTTCCGCCGTACGCAAATACGCACAGGCTTCGATTCGTGTATGTGTACTCGCAATATATGCGCGCGATCGTAAACGTGGCCGTTTTATTCGCGATAAATCAGACTTCCCAATTTGAAGTGGAAACATATCGCGAGCGATCAATCCGTACCGGGATAGGTTATATCTCGGCGCAATTCGCGATTTAGTACGCGCTCCCAGAGTTCGTTCCTTCGTTTTCATCGTCGCGCGAGTTCGATTCTCGACGAATATCGCTCTGGATTCGCGGTAGTTGATAATATTTCAACGTTATTTCACGAAACTTTTGCAATTAATTCGTTTTTACCCGTTACCAACAATTTATTGGTTTATTCAGGATAATAAAGAATAAGAAAATTAACAATATGTATTGTTAATAATATTTTGTTGAATGTACCCAATATTTATTAGTAAACGTTCAAATAAATGTTTAATTTGCTAGACAAAATGATTGTTTGAAGATACCAATTACGCTTAAACTATAATATTCAATTATTTTAAATAATAATTAATTTCATATATTTCTATATTTTCAAATAAATATCAAGTAGGTTTAATAAATTTTTGTCTCATTGCATGTAATTATAAATAAAGTTAGAGTCATTTGTTAAAATTAATTCTGATAAAACAAAGTTATTTACTGTCGAATATCATCTTTTTAAAGCTAGATAGAAGCTCTAATACCGAATGTTTATATTACAATTTCTTTAAGGCTACAGTTTCAAGTTTGATAAACCTTCAAAGAACGTTTGCCTCAAATGACTCTAATAATTGAAACTCTTTCATCAATAAAGAACTCGAAAATATATTTTATCGATATTTAGTATATTTTTATTGGTCGACTCACCAAAAGGGACGCATATAGGTATCGGATGGTTCCAGCCATCAGCCGTGCACGTGACTATCTTGTGGCCCTTCAATCTGCGTCCGGGCTCGCAGGAATAGATCGTCTGCAGAGTGCCGTCCTTGAGAACACGCTCCCTCACCGCTCCCCACTGCGGCGGCTCAACCAGAGGACACTTTGCCAAGATCCCTGCAAGATTGGTACAAAAAAATGGCCGTTTATAATCGGCAAAGTTTGAGAAGAGCGAGAGAAGAGGAGGCGGGGGAGGAGGAGGGTAAATAGCGAAGTGGAAGTTGCCCGAGAGAAAAAGCATCGTGAGAGCGAGATAAGCGACGAGAGTAGAGCGGGAGGCCCGAAATTTTAAGACACCCGTCAGAACGTCCGACGCCTTTCTCCCCCTGAAATAACATTTTTGCGCTCCCCGTGCACTTTAACGTCTTATACCTGAAAACTCTTCCGCTTCCTCTCGAGCTCGGGGAAAATAACGCGGCCGCCGAACTAATTTCTCGTGGAAATTAAAACGCCGATGGGCGACTTTGTCTCGGGACGTAACGCGGCGATTTCCCGGGACGATATTGCCGATAAAATTTGGTCGGGCAGCGTGTCGGGATTAAAATTTAATAATCGCTCGCTCGCTCGCGAGCTACATTCTCACCCGTGATCTAGGAGATTCTAATCGTTCGGCTGGCCTCCTGGATGAGACGCGTTGAATGAAAAAAGAGAAGAGCGAGAGAGAAAGCTCGGTTCCAGCGCAACGAACGGTAATCCACCCTTCTTTATCCCTCTGGCGTAAGCCGCGAGACGAAATGACTTTCGCTCGTTCGCAACGAGATTGCCACCCCTGCTACCTCGGCCACCCTCTATCCCTCCTTTCGTGCTTCTTGCTCCTTCGATTTTTCGTTCGACAACCCTTTTCTCGCCGAATTATCGCCATCTTATTACGCCCATATATCTTTATACGACGTTCGAGAGGATGAACGCACACCGGGATGTAAAAGGAAATTGTTCGAAAAATAGCTCGTGTATGGTATACAGGAGATCCTCAATTTTCGCTACAGACAGAACTCACAAAGCGAATTCATCTGAAAATTTTGTGCATTTTTTATTTTTTTTACAATGTACTTTTAAAAAATCATTTAAGCACTGAGAATGGCAAAAAAACAAGTTTCTTAGAAGATGGGTATGAATTTTTTGAAATTTTAATTAAAGATGAATAGAACGTATTGATACAAGCATTACTTGGTAAATTCAATTTTCTTAAAAGATCGTTTTTAATTGGGTCTAAAATAACTTTTTAAAGGTACATAACATTGAAAAATTTCAGACAATTGGCAGACGTTTCGTAAAATCAAAACACGCTGTAAATCTATCAAGTCGGAGAAAGTGAAATATTTTGCGATGCCCAGCTCGTTGAACGCTTTTCTACTCCAGATGAAAAATATACTCCTAAATGGACAACGAATTCGATCGTTAAACAGTCAATTCTTATTTTTGACAATAATTCTCACAGCACTTTACCAAGTTCTCCCCAAAATTATTATTCTAGCAGGGAGGTGCTAACATGACACGGTTACGAATTCGAGCAATTAGCGAAGCCCGGACGGGCCAGTGTCGTAAAAACGAGCCGAGGATCGAGCCGGAGCGAGAAAAAACATAAAGTGTCGAATTTATGACGATAATGGGCCGTGGTGGCAAAAAAATGGCTAGCAAACAGCCGGTAATTGAGATAAAACTCGTGTCGCGATATTAGTTTTCGAGCCATCGCTACATATGCTCGAGTCTTTTGGTTCCCTCGTAACTTTTATTTTTTCGATTGCTCGCCGGACGCATTAACGACCCTCGTTTGAATAACCGCTCGAAAACACGCATAGTCAGCGAGGTACCATGGAAACTCTTTCCCCGAGAGGTAGAAAAGACGCTCCTGAATCGTAAAACTTGAACGTCATCCCGCTCTCGTTCGCAATTTGCTACATTAACCCATTGGGCTTGTTTTATCCGCGTCGCCGTGGGGGAGGAAAATACGCGAGCGCCGTTCGCAACGAAATTATAACTGGAACAAGTTTCGGTCTATTTGCTTAATGCAACACAGTAGCGAGGAACGTGTGTGTCGCTTTAATTAACGTCGTGCTCGAGCTCTGTCCGTGTATGGACGGTTTTCCCGTTCGAAGTGCTCGGCTCCGTCGATGGATATACGTGTATCTCGTGTAGATATTCCGAATATAAAATAAACGTATTTATACGGTAAATAAATATTTTGTTTAATTAAATTATTTCTCTTTTTAACGGAACTTGTAATTGAGATTTTCACGTAATTAATGCGAGCCGAAGAGGATTGCTCTTCAAACTGATCGTGATATTTTAGTACTAATTTGAATGTTCATTACTGTGCGTTAACGATAGGCATCTACGTGCCACTTTATTTTTTCTGTTTAAAAACCGAGTAGCCATTTACTCTTATTTCATTCAAAGTTTATCAATTTATCCATGATCTGGTCTTAATCTGCTTGGGTGTGTAATCTAAAGCCGATCGAATGTTCTTTACTTGAAAAATCACACTGAAAGAAATAATGATGATTTCAAGCAGCATTTTGATAACTTTTACAGTCATAAATGTTCACGAAGCTATCAAATAAATAGTCTCAACGAATAAGACTATTTTGTAGTCTTATATTGTAGTTATTATTGTTGTACCCATCAAGTGAGTTCATCAACTCAACATGTTGGGTACATAGTTTTTACACATCTCAAATTTGTATATTCTAGCCAAAATTTAGTATGATCTTTTTATGACAAATGTTCGCATTATTTAAGAATCTTCATTGAAATTAATAAAGTAGACATTGCTGTTTCTTTAAAATTGATTCTGTTGCAACAACGATGTTATTCACATTGAATAACATTGTTATTATAATCAATGTAAGCCAATTAAGAGAAAATTCCGCTTAACTGTTAATTTTTTCAGCGCAGTACGAAACGAAGATCGATTTTAACGATGTAACTTCAAATACCGAATCATTTTTCAACTCCGAATCCCAACCAGAAATCTCTAATAACTGCGAGCACAATCAACCATACCTAATTGACCGTATATGAATGCTCTATAAATCTAGTTGTGGACAAAGCAGGAGTGTACCTATATATAACCGGGCGTTTATTAAAGTTCACGCCGGTGGTCTTGGCGGATAAAGAGAGAGAGAGGGAAAAAAAGAAGCTACGTTGGTCGAGCCGACTCGTATATCTCGCGAAATACTTTACGATCCTTGCGGATCGAGCTGGACGGGACACGCCGAGGAGTTTTCGTGCTTGTCGCCGCGCGGTGTATGACGTGATTTACGAATCGCCCGAAGCCACGAGGAGCCCGAACTCGAAAAATAAGATCTGATAATGACCCAGAATGAATGTCACCAGGGTTCGTCCCTTTAAAAATGAACACGACGAACGTCACGACCCAATTAGATATCAATTTCCCGTTCGAAATATTCGGAACAAAACGAGAGACGGCTCGATAATACAAACAAACGGGAACGGGACCATTAGCAATCGCCGATTCGAAATTTTCGACGGAGATTCGGAGGACTAACTAACCGTATAACCGGCTCGCTCATTATATCGTTGTCGAATCATCCACCTACGAAATACTCGACAAAGCGTTCCACATAACGATATACACACCGACTCTCTTCGTACCCATATGCGGTACGGAATTCAAATGCCCCTTAATTCGATTTAACGTGATGAATTCACCGTCGAGCGATACGTATGTGGATATACTGAAAATACCGATAGTAGAGAGAAAGAGCGAGAGAGAGAGAGAGAGAGAGAGAGAGAGAGAGAGATAGAGAGAGCGAAAGAGAGAGAGAGAGAGAATTTTTTTAACAAAATCTCAACACACTCGACAATAGAGAGCTCGCGTGACGAACTGTACACGATGTATTATATACGTATATGTTGTATTACACGCCTTTCGCGGAACAGCCCACGTAATTATACCTTCGTTAAACGTTAAAACGCTAAAAACCGAGCTAGCCCAGTACACTGTTGCCAAACAAAACGAGCAGTGTGCGAGCGGAAAAATGAGAATTTAATTTTTACCTCGCGTTTCCACCTCGGTCGTTTTTTTTTTCGTCTGTTCAGAGTATAACGCTAACTCAAAGAAAATTCGTTTCGAACGTTATATGATGTAACGTTAATGCGCTCGTATGTATTTATTAAATTCGTCCTCATTAATACGGTACGCGTATGTTGATAAAATGAACAGCCTCCAGCGTTATTCAATTATGCCGAATTTCGCGCATATCGCTCTGGGACTCCAAACTGAAAGCGCATTATCGGGATTCGAACATCGTTTGTAATTATTTGTAGCTACGCGCGAGGAAGGATGCGTTGGGTACTCCAATCGAAATTTCCAGTCTTCTCTAGTTCTTAGAAACGTTATCGGATTTTGGCATTTTCGGCGCACACCCGAAATTTTTCAAGTAATTATACTAACTTGCGAATGTGTTTCTCTGTTTCGACATTTTCGTTGAAGAATTTATAAAAATATAATTAGATCGTTCGATTACTTATTTTATTTTATTTTAAATCAAATTTTTATCGAAATTTTTGTGTAGTTTTACATGATAATTAGGAAAAAATTTCAAAATGCATAAATCGAGCGAAGAGCCAATCCTAAGTCTCCTAAGAAAATTCGGCTTGAAACTTCACTAGACTCGTACAACGATTTGCATAGCTCGATAACTCGCCGATTATTCCAAGCGAGTCCGGCGTTCTCGTTACTCTTTTTCCTTCTCTTTTCCTCTCCTCCCTCCCTCTCTCTCTCTCTCTCTCTCTCTCTCTCTCTCTCTCTCTCTCCCTTGCCCTTCCTCCTCGGCGGTTAATCTCATTAACCGCGTGCTTTTTCGTCCCGGAATCGCAGGATTTTATCAGCCGCGCGGAAAAATTCCAAAACTTTCTGGCCGGCCGCGAGAGAGGAGGGAAAAAAGTTAATTTGTATTTACGAGATAAATATCGCGAGATTTGCGAGAGATCTTCCCGAATGAAAAAGAGTAAAAAAGAGAGAAGGAGAACGAGAGAGGAATAAGATTGGCCTTAATTTCCGCAAAACCTTTTCACGGGTAATAAAAACGAATGATACTCTCCGCGAATGGAGTACAGCGAGGGTGGTTATTACGCGTATTGACTCATCGAGTGACGTATTCGCGTACTGGAACGCGCATGTGTATAAATAAACAGCGGGGATTAGATCGAACAATGATAAAGCGCGTGGGCGAGACACGAACGAGCGAGCGAGAAAGAGAGAGAGAGAGAGAGAGGCGCCGCCGGCTCGTTCAAGCACCCGAGCTCTGCATTTATCACACTTACCGGACATATTTATTCCCATTCCGATCGTCCGGCAAGAATTATTGAACCTCTTCTTCTCTACATCCGCGACTCTCTCTTTTGCCGCTTTACTCTTGTACACAGAATTCTTTCTCTCTCGCTCCTCTATCAGTTTCTACGTATCTATCTCTCTAACTCACTCCCTCTCTCTCTCTCTCTCTCTCTCTCTCTCTCTCTCTCCGGGCGTTCCAGATTTTACGCGAGCGCGCCAACTCCATTTTCACGAAACAACCCTGCTACTCCCATTACGCCGTCCCTCTCTCTTCCTACGGGCAACTCGCGGTACTTTCCCGTCGCGGGCTAAGTGTTTCGGCAGCCGCGCGCGCGCTCGTGTATAGCCACTGTATACCGTATATCGTATATGTATACAGTAGCGGACCGGGCGAGCGCAAAGTTACAGCGGCGAAACGCTAGACAGATGGCTCTTAATGGATTTTAAGGTATAGTTAATTCTCCCCCTCGCCCCCACTCCCCCTTACCTCCCCTCTTCCTCATTTTTTTAAATCATTATTCTCCTTATTTTCCTCCAGATTCTCTCGATTTCTTTCTCAGGGTTAATGCATGGACGTTAACGTGTAGTTGGCTATACTCTGTTCTCGTTTTTCATTTTATCATTTATTTTTCTGTCTTACCCCTCACCTGTATTTTTTAAAATCATTATTTGCCCCATTTTCCTCCAGATTCTCTTAATCTCTTTCTCAGGGTTAGTGCTTTGACGTTAAAACGTAAATCGTCTACTTCGTTCTTGTTTTTCATGAATTTTCCTTGTTTCCCAACAGAATTTTCGGTCGTGATTAATTTTTTCCCACGTTTTTCGAAAATTTTGGTACGATTTCACTTTCGTTTTTTTAAAAATGTTTTTTCCCATCCACCTAGTTTTTTTTCCCCCTCGATAGGGTTAATTCGATAACGCGTTATTAGCACGATGGGATCGTTATAGAAAGCGCAACAGGTTAGTAGTGCGTTTCTGGAGTGGGGAGAAAAAATTGAAAATGGAAAATAAACAGTTTAGAGGCGATTCGAGGTAATGCGCGCAGATTAGATTCCGAGACGCGATTTTCCGTCCCACTTAGCCAGCGAGCGCGATTGAAGGGCTGTTCGCTTACGGCCAGATCAATTATAGATTAATAAATGTGGCGTTATGAATCGCGAGAGCGGATTTTACGGTGAATCGCGCGTGGGCACGAGGCGCGAGACAACCGAGTCATTTGGTAGTCGTTTGATTAACTTTTTCCGGATTAGTCCGATTTTTCTTGAATTTTAATCTCCATCGCGAATGTAAACTCCGTTGCGAAATTCTCGAGAACGATCCCCTTGTATCTCAATATTTGCCGTTAATTTTATTTAAATTGATTTATTTTGTATTTCTTATTTCAGTAAATAGAAAATGATACTCACATTAATTAGCATGTGGGATATATAAGTAACGATGCTATTAATTACTTCGTGAAATAGTTGTTAAAAAATATTCGAAACAACGACATTAAATTTTACTTACAATTACATCAAATTAAAACTCTCAAAGTCAAATTTAATTATTAAATATATTTTTTATCCTTCTGTCGTTATTCCCCACTTATTCATCAACCGCGACTCTAAGAGTAATTTATTTTGTTTACAAAGACAAGACCGTCGCGTTTAATCATTTCCGACGGCAAAGAATTTTCTCTCGGTGGCCGAGCGCGGTTGCTCATATCGAGTCTGAATTTGTTTATATCTGTCGCCTACGTGCACACACTCGAGCCTCGCCCCGGTGAGATTAAAATTTGCTTTTTACGAGCCCGGCTACTTTACATCTTATTTAAATAAGTCGTCCAGCGCAAGCGTTGCCTTGCGCAAGCACAGGTTGCGATAATAATTCAAAAATGAGAAAAAATCTATCGGTATTTCGCGACTACATTTGTCGCGCGTGTTGAAAAGCGGCCGGAGGTGAGAAAGTGAAAATATATCGATTATTGTTTCTATATCGATTATACGCGATTCTAGAGCGATTCTGGTTTATCGGGCGCCGCGAGATCCGCCGATTTATAGGAGCTCTCTCGAGGATTTTCGCAGTCGTTGGAAAATTCGCGCCGCGCGTTGCGAGCACCGTGGGGATAAGGCGTCCAATTAGGTCGAGGAATTTCTTCACGCCTCGTATACAACGAGCTAATGGTCGCGAAAGCCTCTTGCCCGTTTCGGTTCGTCAGCGTTAATCTTCGAGTGCTGAAGAATTCTCGTACATATTTTAAATCGAACGATGTTGTTCTCTCCAAAAATTTATATAAAACTGGTTCGTTAAAAAGTATAGCGTAAACGTACGTTTACCATTTAAAATATAGATTATAAATATCCCTGACTTTTGATAACCCGATGTTAACAAATCGATATTCGATTCCCTTATTCAAAAATGTATATTTACCCGACCCAACCCAACCAGCTTCTCCTTTCTGCTCTTCCAAGTAAATATACGTTATTAATTGAAGGAGGAAGCACGTAGTCATTAAAACGAGGATGTGGCGTTAAACGAGAACGCTGACGAAAAAAATGAAGGTAATTAAGAGCTCCCTCGCTCCTTCCGTGGGCGAATTTTCCACTCTGTGCGAGCCATTTTCATTGCCACGAAAAGTAAAACTATCTTCGATGTTTGCAACTCTCTCCTCCTCCTCCTCCTCCTCCTCCGGCGCCACTCGCTGTTATTTGTTCAACGAAAATAGTACCCGTGTGAGAAATTCAATAGCCTATCGCTGAAATGAACCAAAAAATATACGGGTAATTAAACGCGAAAGAGGCACAAATTATGGACGGAGTAATCGAGGATGGAGGGAAATGGGACATCGTGAAATGGTAATTAATCGTACCGAAATTGTTTACACATGGGTATACATGTGAACGTTAATGTATATGTATATCGAAACTGAATTCCCGAAATAGAGTCCTTCGAAAATTGTCCCTGAATTACACCTATCGTAATAATGACAACAGAAGTTACAAATAATATGATTAGGAGAAATAAAAGCGAGTGTGAGATTCATTTTTTCCTAAAACAGAAACAATTATCGTTTGTACGTGTCTCGTTCTCGCGAACGCGTGTTATAGTTTACTCGAATAAGTTGCAAACAACAAGTTCCTAGAACAATCTGTTACGTGTTATTCGTGTTCCGTCCAATCTGAATGTGGAATTATTCTCAAACACCAATTTCACATTCGAATTATTTCACGTCTATTTCCTCAATGATTTACTAGTCAATTTTTATCGCGAGTACTAATTAAATTTTTTCAATTAAGCTTATATCTCATTTTATAAATATTATCTCTCTTGTAGATATTGAACTAATTTAAAAGATCCATTTTTTTAAGCGTGCAGAAAAGATTGGCAAAAGTTCTGGGCGTTATCGCAAGCCAACAGTTACGTATCAGAGTGTGGACGCGCCTCTTTGTTCGGTGCTCTCGAGGGTGCAAACATTTGTACGGTCCCAGGCAGCGCGATATCGCCCTATATATAAACACAAACATTTTCTTCGCGGAATAACGCGCGGAATCTCGAAATTACACGGGAGAGCGGTTCGCGAGGGGTGAGAACGAGCGAGGCGAATGGTTCGTCGTCCCGTTCGCGTGGATGATAAACTCGCGTGGAAAAAACACACATCCGGTTTGTTAATCCAGGGGACGGCGATGCCCATACGCGAAAATTATATAACGCGCAGCCTGTATAAACTTTTTAGCCCCGGCTAATCAAACGGAAGCTCCCCGTCATCTCGTAAATCGCGAGCCCGAGATAATTTGAGCAAATGAACCCACGAGGTTTTTGCACGGCGTAACTCGGCAAGCCGTTCAAACAGACCAGCAGACGGCTAATGGGAAGCGATCGTCGAAGGACTCTGTTTGCCTTCAAAACTATCGAGCTACTGTCCCTTCGAAGACACGTCAAACGGAAGAACGCCAAGAACACGGGAAATAAAATCGTTCAACTGATTTTATTCGATCGATGAATTTCATTGGAACGAAATTATTGCGATCTTATGTCCTAACCAAATGTTGTAACTGAAATAATAAGATGTGAGATCAAACTCGAAGAAAAAGAATGGGGTAGATGTGCCATTTGTGCCCACTCTAATCAGTTTTTTTGTCTTTGATAAAAAATTTAATTTAATCATAATATTTGATGAGAAGATATCAATTGATCAAATCTTAGGTGTATGAATAAACGCATTTTTAAATCTGTGTTTTCAAAACTTTTCTTATTGTGAAGAAAAAAATTGAACCATTTTGTAATGCCTGTTCTACCAGTAATGGTAACAGCACTTTTTTATAAGTTACCAAATTAATGTATGAGTATTAAGGATTTTAAAAATATTACGGTTTTTATACACGGTTTTCAATATTAATGACTCAGTCACACGAGTCGCTTATTTAAGATTCTTATTAACAACAACAACAAAATTTCTTAGGTATACTAGGCCTAAACATTCAGAATGATGTCAATATATCTAAAAATCATAGAAGAAAACTAAATCATTGTATAGTGAGAATCAGACACTTGATATATCAATATAAACGTCCCGAATCAGCTCTTACAACAAAAATTAGGAATCGTTGACTATGAATGCCGAATCGAACAATATGAAATTCAATTCGGGACCATTTTTGTCAGGGAGTTTGGGATAAAAAAGTAAGAGTCGAAAATTTTTGGCGTTCGCCACGCATTCAAGCGGAATTTGAGTCGAGATAAAAATCGACTCGTACCGATCGATACTCGCGACAATAGCAAAGAACGCGTGGATGATGGCGTGGCAAAGCTCGTTATAGAAGCACCAGCCGCATCGACGGCATTATTACACGGTACCCTTTTGTCACCGAGTTATAACGGTGTCATTTATATTTCTTCCATACAGCGCATTCCAACGTCATCGATGAATGCCTTTTTTCGTATCCCGTCAAACGAAGAGCGATGAAAGACGCGTATCAATAAAACGAACGCGCGTATGTATCCATGGCTGCTCTCGTCAATGCCATTTTCGTT
Organism: Goniozus legneri; assembly: GCA_003055095.1. Taxonomy (NCBI): domain Eukaryota; kingdom Metazoa; phylum Arthropoda; class Insecta; order Hymenoptera; family Bethylidae; genus Goniozus; species Goniozus legneri. The sequence continues at coordinate 7,074 of NCVS01004728.1, read as the reverse complement.
GAATTCCCACTCTCCCCCTCTCTTCCTCTCTCCATATCCATCCCTAACTTGATGTTGGCTCTGTTAACGAGAGTTTTGCAAATCCCTCACTCGGAAGGATCTTTTTTAATCGGCCGATCGAGAAATTTTTCAAGTCTCGAGCAAACTACTCCGTCTCTTTCTCTCTCGTTGGGTCGAAGAGTATCGCGGGCTTTAATCGCGACGCTCGGGGGAGAAAAAGAGAGAGAGAGAGAGAGAGAGAGAGAGGGAGATAAATGGAAGAGAAAGAAGCGGAAAATAAAAATATCGCGGCGGAAAGAGCGAAAGAGACGGCGGTGGTTCTTTCCGGTTCACGGGGGTGTACTGGCGACTGTCGAGGGTTGAAAATGGAAAAAAGAGAGCAGAGATCACGTGTATCTCATAGTACGTAAATAACTGTGGGTTCGCAACCCTGTTGCAAAGTGGACCGTGAAAATACAGAGCTTTCCAGATAAATCCGACCTACGTAAATAACGACATGGAGCATCCTGGGCGTCTGTGTGGGTGAGCGCGTGCGCGTTTTGCCAAAGATAAATAAATGATGAGACCAGGAACCGCTCTACCGAATCGTATATATATATATATATATATATATATATATTCTATATATATGCAATACTCAGTGTGTCTCGTTGTATTACTCCGGCGTATAAAAGTGTCAAATGTATCTGGACTCATGCAGGAAAAATTGATTGATTGATTCACGAAAAGCCAATGAAAATTTATTATCCCTTTTTGTTTGTTTTTAGGTAAAAACTTGTAAGATTGTGTGTAAAACATGCAGGCTTGTCTTTTTTACAGACTAATCAACAAACTATTAACTAAGCTTTCAACTATTTAATTAAAACATCTTCCACATTCTAGCGCACTGTGACTATTTTTCTACGATAACTTATAAGCTGAACAATTCTTTCAATCAAATAATACTTTTTCGAATCTATATCAACTGCATTGTATTCTACATTATATTGTTTATGCAAAAGTATTAGCCGATTCAAGACAAAACTGAATAATTTTCGATCAATATAATTCTAGAACCAAGAGAAGAGAGAGAGAATCAAATCTAGAGAACTCAAAAGGTCTGAGTTAGTACCTTCTCTCATAGTGCTCTCTTCCATCTCGACGTACATTATTCGAAATATCAATGAAAATCGTCTTATCCTATTATCCTAGTTACTCCTCTCAGACGTTCTGGAGAACGTAAGCGAAGCGCGAAGGGTTTCTTCCTTTTTACTTCGTCTAATCAAAGTGAATGCTCTCGAGCTCTGGTTGAGCGAAAAATGGAGCAACAGTCGAACAGGTGTGAGAGTGTGTGTGTGTGTGTGTGTGTGTGTGGACGCGTACTAGGGAGTTTGTAGTTCGAAGAGAAAGAGCATCGTACGCATTTTACGTGTTCCGGTGCAAATGGGAAACAGCGGCATAGAAACACCGAGTAAATCTCTCCGCACTGACATTCTTTTATTTAATCTCATCGGGATCGCTCGAGATGAGAGAAAAATGAAAGAGCCGGAATAAAATTTGCGAATAGCGAACGCGACCGGGCGGAATGTAAAAGGAAATCGAAACGTATAAAGCGGGAAATTTTCTCTTCGCGTGGCGATACTACTCGATGCCGATGCCTCGTTTTCGCATAAGAGGATGGAATACCGAAGTCCGATTTGTGTATGCGGGTGCGCGTTGTCTGTGTGTATATCGGAAAAAGTTCCTCGTTCGTACGACATTGACCGTAAAAGTTTGCCGCGCGAAGACACCGGACGGCGAAGAATAAGAAGGAAGCGTGGGCCCGTTCTCCGATAAGAATCTCAAAATCTCGCGGCACGAAACAAACTCGATCGAGTTTGTGGAATTGGCTTCTCGAGGGTGGCGCGCGAGCGAACAATTAAGTCTCCCCAGGGCCGTGGATGCCACCGTCTCGTCGCATTAGCGAGCTGGATAACTCATTAACGTACTCCTCTCCATCCTCAGCGTCGAAGTCGGTTAAAACTCGCAACGAGCCAAACTCCTGCCGCGGTTAATCGTGTTTTACAAATTTTCATCTATATACACAGATTTTTAGCCGGCGCTTACGTACTTCGATACAAGATTTCTTCGCAATTAGCCGGAGTCTTCGAATTTTCCTACAAAACAGAATGTCATCAGAAAAATATTCTCGAGTCGAAGTCTGGTGCTCCATTTTAAGTTTGCAGACATTTAACTTCTGGACCCTCAATTATTATGCAATTATTGGTTATAAAAATAATTCAACATCTATAAACTGAACAAAAATAATAAAGACTACTTCATTTCAAATTATACTTTTTACTCCTTCGTGTTTATTCTGAAACACCTTGTACACATATTTTTATACTCCTTTTATATATTTCGTTACATTACCTTTGGGATTAAATTAATTCTTCATATCCCCCTTAATTTTTATTCCATCTTGCCTTGGTGATTTCCGAGATTATACGCATTCTTATTCCTCGTTTCGGAGGAAATGCGAGACTCGAATCGAAAAAGGGGCGTGAAACGAAATAGAAAGGAGAACTATAGCCCCTTTCCGTTGTACCGAGATTTACAGGTCTCGCATTTATTCGATAGGCTTCCCTGCGATAAGCTTTTTCCTCCATTGGTATTTATTTTGAAGCCGGTCCCCTCCGTTTTACGAGACTAATGGTTTGCATTAACCCGGTGACATCGGCCGGGTCTGAAGATCGCGGGACGACCTTGACGGAGGGAGAAGAATTCCGTGTGGGCAAAACAATTCGCGTCAATTAAGCAGCGAAATTAGTTTCGCTCTCGAGTTCTGATTCGACGAATACCGAATGAATACTCATTTCGTAGTTGCTTTATTTCTCAGGTTAGTATTTCGTACTTTGTCAACACGAGTGAAATCTGAGAGAATCTCTGAGTCGTAAAAAAATACCTGCGATTTAGCTCTTAATTTTTTAATGTATGATGAAAAAAATTATGTTCTTATTCTAATTCATGTTAATCTGAGTTTGTTCTATATAGATGAACTAAATATTTTATAAAATAGGGATATAATAAGGACTTCATTCAGGCACTGATCCGATTAAGAAGCTTCTAATCGAGTCAAAATTTATAACCGAATCCTCTTCAGGTTTTAACCTAGTCTCATTTTTCGACTCGAATCGATACTTATTCTCAAATCAAGACCAAAGAATTGAAAGCAGGTGTAATTCGTACCTCTTCTCAGGTTCAAGAAGAAGATAAAAAGAGCTCTCCAGTATCGCCTGGATGGGTGGAAGAGGCGAAATTTACAGCGGTAGTTTCAGGGCATTAAAAGATCGTAGCGGAGTCGCGCGCACGAGTATTCTTAATTCACGAGGCAACCGGCCGTACATTTTGCAATAAGTGGGGGAATCATTGTTTCGTATCTTTCGAGCTCGCCCGGATCGTTCCCCCGATTATTTATTTACCCCATGGGCGACGTACGTCACGCGGTCTCCCACTCGATCTCCTCCAGCCAAGGAGCTCCCAAATAATTCTATTACCTCGCGGAGTTGACAAAACTCCTTCCCGGCGCCGAGATTTATCGTCGAGGATCGATTTTCCGATAGCACAGAGGGATTAACGTATTCCTCCATTTCCCCTTCGATTTCTCACGCTCGTTCGTATATATGTATCTCTCGAAAATTGCTAAATTCACGCGCCAGATTGCACGCATCGCGTTTGTTTAGAAGCAAAAATGTCACGTATCATCGGCCGAGAGCATGGGCTCCATTTGTTTACCGCGCGTAACGCTACAATGGATTTCGATATCGGTTAAAAATCGATGCCCGAGAATACAGCGGTGGCGAATCGCATAGTTCGCCTATTTTCGTTGCTCCGGGAAACACTCGCTCACCGACAAATTGCAATAATTGCATGGTATTACATTCGACGCTGCGGATCAATTTCGTTTCTATTTTTTTTTCGTCCGCCAGCCACGCACGTTTTTCACGGAAAACTTCACGCATGGTCGACGCGTATTTCGAGCGATTTCCCGTTCGCAAATTTTCCCATTTTTATTCTCGCTTGAACAACCATTCCGTTCAATCTTGACAGGGAACTGTTTCCAATGAAGGCAATATTTCCTGGATTTGGGTCAAACTAGTTTATACACTACTAAAAAAATTAACAAATCAAATCTAATGAATCGAGCGATCATTAAAATGAGCACCTGCTTGATATTTTTAGTTTGAAATCGTTTGAAACTGACGAGTGTCCCCTTAATCTTTTTGAGTAGCATATTTTTATCTAGCTCACAATAAACTGCGTATAAGTTTATAATTATAAAACCAGAGTTCCAGTTGAGTTCGTGTTTCTCGCGTGCGATAAAAATTCCATACGTGAACTCGCGATCGAGCGATAATCGCATCTCCACGCTCTCGTCACGCGAATTTCAACTTCTTACTTCTCTCGCGAGTAAACTCAATTTCGCTCGACTTTGACTCCTACCGGCAATTACAAGCCGTATGATCGAATCGGATATCGTTATTAAGGGCGAATTATCCACGGCCCTCTGCTGGCAGCTCGGCTTCCTTTTTTTGTTTATTTTTCACGTAATTTCGTCGTTTTTTTTTTCCAATTCCCCGAAACCGGTGACGCGAACGGGTTAAAGTTTTCCCTCGATTATCTTCGGCGAGTTTCCGCCGCAACGGATTACGTTGGCGTGGGTGATTAAAAAAAAAGGAGAGGAGGAAAAGAAAAAAGAATGGAAGGACGAGCGAGCGGCTTTGGGACGAAGTAGAAAAAAAAAGCCGGGATTAAATTTCCAACTTTTCCGAGACGATACCAAGCCAGAATCCACTCTCTCGGCTGAACTTTGAATCTCGGCCGGATTTTTATAAAAGTCGCTAACGCCCAGTGTCCCGCGCTTTTCCCTGTCCGCGGGGCTGACGATTAAATCGGCGAGTGGAAAAAATTTCCGGGCCCATCTCGCGTGTGTGTATCGATCGGTGCGAACGAAACGCGCGGATGTGTTGCCGGGTACGAATAACTCAAGGACGAATCTCGCGATTCGATGAAATTCTTTTCCCGTTACAGGAGAAATCCTTCAACCCCCGAGTTTCTCCTTTTTCCCACGCTGATGGAATTTTTACGACCGCGCCAAATGTCTTTTCGAGTCGCGCGGGAGGCTCTGTATTCTCGCAGACCTGTGTGCCCTCCGTGTCGACGAACTATGAAATATAATACTCGAGTTGGAATCTGTTAAACGCGAGAGTATCGATACGAGAATTTCGAGGTTACGTCGAAACGTTGAATTCGTATTGTAAGAGTCGTCGAGCGAGGGTCGCTTTAATTTCTATGGCTGGCCTTTTTCATTCCCTGCTTTATCGCGTGCGCATTCACGAGAGAGCCCGAGAGCCGGTCCTCGCACCGATTCCCCGCCATTACGCACGCCGCAATGGTTGCGAATGTCGCGATACCGGCCTGGATGCCCGAGGGCACCTAAACTCCCCGAGCGAATGAAATTGCTCGTCGTAAACGAGAAGAAATGTGCCGTGATAATGAATATCGACGACGCAGAGTGAATGAAAACCAACTGTGTCATCCGATCTCGTCCCGCCGAGAGAATTCGTTCGAATGAATCGACTCCGGAATTGAAAATTCGTTAAGATCTAGTATAAGAAAAATAAATACTCCTCTGGTTTTGTATTTGCCGATTGGAAAGTTAATGCCGAGTCGATTCGCTTGAATCTTATTCGAAACGGAACTCGATACGTCTCTTCGTTGAAAATCAGGAAAATCGTCAAGAGAAGATTCGTAATCGGTGAAAAAGATGATCTTAATGTTAACATAAATTGGTTGTCTAAAACGATCATAATTTTATGTTGAAATGTACACTGAAAAAAAAATTATTTTATTTTAAGTAAAAATAAGGTAAAGATAAAGGTATTCTTATTTTAAAAATACCAAAATATACTATCCATAAGAATAAGTTTATTGATTTTTAAAAAATTTGGTAGATATTGTTGTTATTAAAATATTAAAATCAATATGGCCGACTTAACCTCGCTTGGTCAACACGGATTAAAACGAACCAAGAATTCGAAATAATAACAAGTAATATAATATTATTTTTTTTATTTAATTCCATTTCTGATTCATATATTAATTTTATTTATTATCCATTATTCATGTTATAAATAGTAGAGATAAAATTTGCATTAAAATACAGTGGATGCTACAAAGAGTTTAGCTTTAGTCCCGCTAAAAACCTTGGTAATTTGAAGGGTGAAATACTAATATTTTTAAATCTAAAATATTTAAGTAAAAGTATACTGCGAACAGGAATACTCGGATAAAAAATATTCTGTATTCTGGGTAGAAAAATACTTTTTTTTCAGTGTAACATTTTGTTGTTCAATTTTAACGTATTAAAGTTACATTTTCAAATTATAAATATTTAAACAGATTTTATGTATAAAATTCTAACAATCAAACATTCAAGAAGTATATTCAACATCAATTATTAAACGACAAAATAATTATATATTTAATTGTACATTTTCTTTTTCTGCAAATAATATGTATTTTATAAAAAAAGAGAAACAGGTGTGTTAATTCAAAAAAACTTACATATGTTATTTTAATAATTGTGTACATTAAATGACCAACATAAAAGTTTTGATGATGAGATATTTTTAACATTTCACACAGCCTTTTTCACAGTGCATAAGTTATAGTAGGGGAGACCGAGGGGTTTTGAAACAGAGGTGAGTTGAAACAATAACAATTTCGCGGGGCTAAAAACGGTTGAAGAATCGGCAATGTAGCAAAACAATTGCTTTTCACCGTCAGAAGACGCCACAGTATTCGTTTGTGACTCTTCAACCGTTTTTAGTCCCGCGAAATTAATATTATTTCAACTCACCTCTGTTTCAAAACCCCTCGGTCTCCCCTACCTGTGGGTAATAAGGCCTAGAAGCCAGAAATAGTATTAAAAATAATATGTAGCATAAGAAAACGTCAGTATACGTTCGACGGCCATAAACAATTATGTATGTGTTTCGGGAGCGGTCAGACTGCGTTCTGTGCTTCACAATGTGTATCAGTGTGTTCACGACA
>NCVS01004700.1:0-12454 GCA_003055095.1 Goniozus legneri | reverse complement strand
AAAAGAATAACTTCATAAAAATTTATTTGCCAACTTTACAACGAAAAAAAAATGTTTAATTACAAAAAAAGTATCAACTCCTTAATTATAATTTTATTCTCCTTAACTCCACCAAACAACCACTAATCATTATATGAAAAAAAAAATCGAAATTCCAAATTTTTTTGCTAACTTCAACGTCGGTCAGCGACTGGTATAAAACTTTGATAATCTGAAGTTAGCTCTGTGTAACTTCGTACATACATAAATACCAACAGAACCAAAGCAGAAAGCAGATCTCATAAACGGCAACTTCAGATTGATAAACTTTACTGTGGCCACTGTGTATTTCGCTATTTTTGAATTATTGTTGTAATTGTTAAAATAACAGAATCATTTATTTATCATTATCATAATGGGATCAAAAACGAAAAAATCAGTACCGAATAAGAAAGTTAATAATGAAAAAATTCAAAACAAACAAAAATTTAAGGTTAGAAAATGTGGTTGTATATTCACTTCTGAAACAATAATTTTTCTACGTGATGTTGATTTTATTTAAAAGTTAATTTTCATCTTATTTAAATATAGGCAAAAAAAGCAAAAATGGGAAAACTCAATCGACAAAAAGATATAAAGGTTAGCGAGTGAAGTTATATTGTTTATTGTATTGTATTAAAATTACATTTATTTACAGACAGAGAAAATTGAAATTGACACTCCAAAAAATAAAAAGCTTAAGATGGAAAATAAGAAAAAAAATTTAAACAATGAAACAAATAGAAAAGCACAGAAGAAAATTGAAGAATCAATTTCGAATAATCCACAGAAAAATATAGTTATAAATAATCATAAACTCAATGTGAATCGATTGAAACAGTTAATCGATAATAAACAAAGTAAAAAGAAGAAAGATGCAGCAAAGAAGAAACCCGAATCATTGAGAGATAAAATGATGAATAAATTAAGAGCTTCGCGGTTTCGATTTTTAAATGAACAATTATACGAAAGCGAAAGTTGGAATTCCAAAAAATTTTTCAAGGAAGACCCAAATGCATTCGAAGCTTATCATCATGGTTATAGACAGCAAGTTGAGCAGTGGCCATTGAACCCACTGGATGTTATTATATCTTCATTAAAAAAACTGTGAGTTTCTTATTTCATATATTTCATTGAATAAATAATATATATAAATTTTCTTAATAATATTTCCAAAATTTTAGTCCAGAAGATTTTGTAATTGCTGATTTTGGTTGCGGAGAAGCTAGGCTTGCTGCTTCGGTATCACAGAAAGTTCACTCAATTGATCATGTTGCTATTAATGATACAGTTATAGCTTGCGATATGGCACATACCCCTTTACTGACAAATGGTGTTAATGTTGTTGTCTTCTGTTTGTCTCTTATGGGCAGCAATTTGAGTGATTATTTAATTGAAGCTAATAGGATCCTTAAAAAAGAGTAAGTATATGATTACTTATAATAATATAACTAAAAATATTAAAATCAATCTTTTTCATAGTGGAATTCTAAAGATAGCAGAAGTAGAAAGCCGTTTTGAAAACGTTGATAAATTTATCAAACTGTTATCAGACTATGGTTTCAGAAATACATGGAAAGACCTATCTCACAATCTTTTTTATTTTATGGATTTTAAAAAACAGAATGACATTGGTAATAAAAAAGGAAAACTTCCATCGATAACACTTAAAACATGTTTGTACAAAAAAAGGTGATATGTAATTTATAATAAAATGATTATATTTGTTTTGGAACTGTAGCTATATCTCATTTAAAATACTGATTTTTAAGTATTTTTTACAGATATAGCAAATTATTTATGTGCTTGCTTAATCAATATATTAGACTTGAAATATATTGGTCTGTGAAGCACAGTTTGTAATATAATTTGAAAATTAATATTAACTAACTATTAGCTGAATTTAATACTTACAATTGTTTTTTACTATATTTTTCCTAATTGTATTTATTTACTATATCACAAGCAGGATTAATATCTTGATTTTCCTTAAAAAAATCGCTAATATCTGCTCCATTAAGAATGTCATCAGCTTCGTCTTTTAAATCTTGAATTTTTTGCATCAATATGAGCTGTAAAAAATTTTATGATATTTTCAATCATGGAAATAAATATTCATTGGAATGTACAGAGATTTACTCACATTAGCTGCTGAAATAATTTGTTTAACAGTTCTATGACTCAAATATTCTATATCTCTTTGCATTTTTAGAGGGTCAGCTTTTGCTATAGATTGCAAAGTTTTATATCCTGCATTAAATAACTGACGTGCTCTGGCCTATTCAAATTATGAAAATGTGAATGAAATTAATATTACAATTTAAACTATGGCATATTTACTCACAATTTTCACAAATGGTAAATCCATCAAATCCTCTAATTCAGGTGGACAACAATATGTTATTCTTTTGCAAAAAGATGGTAATAAATCAGCAAAGGCCCAAAATTCTTTCAATTCCTATCAATAAAATATTCATTATACTTTAAATTTAATAAAATATGTGAATATAATTAACATACTTCACAAAACCGTATAACAGAAAACCCAAATGTCGCAACTGAGCTCAAGAGATTTTGGATTGTTCCACGATTTATTTGATATTTTTCAGCTATTTCATTATTTGAATATTGACTCAATAAGTCACGTATAATTAACGTAACATAAAATCTTTCAACTATTCTTGGATCCACATTCTACAATAATTCAAGGTGCAAATTTCAACATTATTCCAAAAAATCTTAAAATCATTTTTAGCTTACTTTTGGCATGATGTTGTTTCGAATTCGGTTAATAGTCACTTCGTTTATCCCAAGCAGTCTTGCTATTTCCATTTGATTTTCTGTTAAATTTGTTACCTGAAATATAATTTATTAAACAAATTAGAAAAATTATATTTATTTACATATTTTTCAATCGTTATTTACCTCATTATAGTAAACAGTTCCTACTATTTTTATTTGTTGAATACAATTATATGGTGTAACAATATATAAAAGATGAAGTTTATCGGATGTGATTAAATGCTTTTGAGCAACTTTTATATCATTATATAATTTATATGCATACTGAAGTTCAATTGTACCTAGCCGATTTGATTATAAAATTTTTTTGAATAGTAGATAATATTTTTCAATTCTGTGATTATTCTCATTTACCTTTTATTGTTGCACGTCCAAAATCTGAAAGAGATAATTGTGTATCATCTTCAAGAAAAATTATATTTTCTGTATCCTCTTTTTCGTATTCTTTGTGGGTAGGGTCTGTAGTTGGAATTTCCAACTGAGATGGAATTACAATTTTTGTAATTTCTGATGTATGATTACTGTTTTTTACTTTCAAGACACGATATTTTAGGAGTTTAATTATGGTATCATCTGTGATTCTTTTCAAATTAATATTGAAACGTGTCTTCTGTATGCTACACAGAGTAGTCTCCACTAAAGCATGTAATTCTGCTCTGCTTGTTGCCAATGATAAAAACACAGAGCTTAAAATTAAATCATTAATTCCTCTATCCTCTTCTGAATGCAAAGTACTTAATGAATCATCCATTCTAGAAGTTAAGAGTTCTTTCACCTGAAATTTATTTACATACATATATTGCATCATCATTCATTTATATATTCATTAAATCATAAACTCAGTGGATGATAAGTTTATTACTTTGTTCAAATCTTGCGGTTTACAAATGAGAATACTTTCTCCAATATCACCTAATCCAGCACGACCTGCTCTTCCAATCATTTGTTTATATCGACATAATGACAAAAACTCATTACCAACAAATGGGCTCCTCAAAATCACCTATAGTGTGATGAAGCTAATGATATTAATAGATGAATTGGATAATTTTCAATTCTTCTCATACCCGTCTTGCTGGTAAATTTACACCAGCTGCTAATGTTGAAGTGCAGCATATAACACATAAAACGCCTTCTCTGAAGGCATCTTCTAACAAACGTCTCTCTTCGGATGTTAAACCAGAATGATGGTATGCCACTCCAAAGGGTATAGTTTTTATTAATATAGGACAAGCTGCTTCATTCTTTATAGCTTGAATTAATAAATCTTTCTCCTTTTTTTTATGTTCTAATAATGACCTATAAAAAAATGTCAGTAAATAAGGAAAGTTCACTAAAATATAAATTTTTATGTTTGAGTTGTGGAGATTATTTGAATTACCTAAATAGCACTTTACTTAATAATAATGCTACATTTTCACAATTTTTACGATTAGAACAAAACACAAGACAAGCATCTTGAGGTATTACATCCATGACTAGACCACCTATTCTATCTGGGTCTATTAAACCAGCATCAGATGAGTACTTACAATGAAGTAAAAAAATATTAAATATTACAGGAAGACAAAATGAAAATAAATAATAAATTAATTACTTATACTTACTCTATAATTTATTTGCTTCATATCTGTTAATATTTCTTCAGATTTTATATCGATTAACCAAATAGAATTTTCACATTTTACATATTCCTTTATTGATATTGGTCGGAAATTTTGAGTGTACAATTGTGCGTTGAGGAATTTCGTAATTTCATTCAAATTACCAATAGTAGCACTCATTCCAATAATATGAATGTTATCTGTAATTAATTTAATAAATTAATGTCACTAATATTACTATTACTATTTTATACTATACCATTCGCTTTCATCACTTTTGTTAGAGTTACTTCTAATGTAGCACCTCTTCCCCCACTTTCTCCAAGTAAATGTAATTCATCAACTACTATGATACCAATCTAAAATAGAATTATCAAAAACTTGTAATATATTACATTAATTACAATTTTAGTTTCAAATTGTCAAATCTTATAGCTTATAAGTTACTCACTTCGTTTAAACGATTAACTTCAATTAAACTGTTAATTAATCCTGATGCCTTTTCTATGGTACAAATATATATACTATTTTTCTTACGTCTTTTTTTTGGAGGATATTGTCCTTTAGAAGCAGCATATTCTTCTATTACGAATCCTAACTCTAATGCAAATGGAGTTAAGGATTGTACCTGAAATAAATTTGTACATAATGCTGTTTTCTAATCCATTTATAAATATTAATATTTTCAACATACTTTTTCTTGTACTAAAGCAACAAATGGCAATATGAATATAGCATTCTTCTTATTACACAAAATTTCTCTGAGCATTAAAATTTCTGCTACTAATGTTTTACCTCCGCTTGTTGGCAGTGCATAAATGAGATTTTTTCTGTTTCTCACAGCATCCAAGTTCAAACATTCATCTTGCCATGCTAAATTCGAATTGAAAAAGAAGAAGAATCTTTCAGAACAGTTTAATTAATTCTAATATTGATTTAATCAATTGTTTACCATAAAGTTTATCAATTCGCTTAATTTTTTTAATCAAATTTTCTACTATTGGAGGTAATTCATAAAACTGATTGTTTGGATATTTTTTTGGGACATCTCTGTGCTTGTAATTCTCATTATAATTTGATTCTTGTTCTGCTGATATATTTTTTAGTTGATGTTGATCAGTATGACAATTTACGTTCTTATCATTATTTATATTGAATGTACTTGAAAATGTACAATCATTAAGACATTCAAACTGACTATCTCCTAAAGTTGAAAAATTAAATTGACTGGCTTCATTAAGAGCTTTGTTAGCGGATTTATTTGATTCATTTTTCAGACTATTATTCACTATTTCAGCTAAATTAGAACAGACAGTAGTCTCCGTTTCTATAAAACTTTTATGAAATACTTTTTTACTCTTATTTACATTAAGTAAATTGTGAGACCCATGAATACTTTTACATTTTTGTTTTTTCTTCACTGTTAGAAAGCATGTGTCACTTGAATTTTCATCTTCTGAATTCATAATAATATCAATTTCTCTTTCGTTTGATGGGTCATTCAAATTTTGTTCCTCAATACATTGTAAAATTGTATCATCTAAGGAGATCATTGATTCAATTGTTTGTGTTGACTTGAATTTAACTGGATAATTTTGTAATTCCATTTCTCCGCTTTCCTTGCAATTTTTTGATACGAGATCACTCGAAAACATCATGTTTGATTGAATTCGTACCGGATATAATAACTGATAACAAACTTATATAAAGTATATAAATAATTGAAAGCATTCAATACGAAAACAATTCATTAAATTTCTAAGTATTGATGTTTGCAATTCAGTTTGCTCTATGTACAATTATATATTTGTCACTCGTATGTCGTATTACTAGTCGTACTACATTTTGAATGATAAACAAATCATGTGAAATTCATCGACGCCCTCTACCGTTGCTCATAAAAATCAGTGGAACAATATTTATATATGTACTTTATACAGTTCCTGATCAGATTCTGTAAATAACGCTAAGTATTGCACATTTTTTCGTAATAATTTTATTTTCTGTTCAATTAATTAAAATGAACATTGCAACAAACCCGAGCTCGTTGGTGGTAAGTTTTCAATAATTAAACTATGTATTTTCTAATAATAAATTTTTATAATTTTTAACTAATAGGTTAGAGCACCAAAAATAATTAGATGTCTCTCAACAAGCTATGGGAAATGTAAAAACGATTCGTTTGATTTGTTCCATCCTGAAGGTAAAGAACCTAATATACCATCATATTTTGGAAGAAATGGTGAAAGTACAGATCTTAAAAGAGCCCGGTATAACTATGTTTCTTATTATTTTTTAATGCATCGTATACTGAATTTACTAAATAATTAAACTTTCCAGTTTGTTGTATCAATCTCGTAAACGTGGAATGTTGGAGAATGGATTGCTTTTAAGTACATTTGCTAAAAAATACTTGAATAAATTTAATGATACTCAATTACAAATGTATGATTCTCTAATAAATTTGCCATCAAATGATTGGGATATATTTTACTGGGCATGTGGAATTAAACCAACTCCTCCAGAATTTGATAATGAAATTATGAATTTATTGAAGGAACATACACAAAATAAAGATCGTCAGTCCAGAATTATGCAACCAGATTTGTAGTTGTAAAAATGATTTATGTAAATATAGTATTTGTAAGAATATTTATTCTGTAAAATGTGATCTATATTACTTATTTTAGTAATTAGAATTTCACTTGTAAGATTATTTTGTTGAGATAGCGTAATTATATGAATCAAAAAAATATTAAATTATTTTTATTGAGAATACCACACACGTCTTAAGAAGTACAAATCAACAGACTCATTCACGACATAAACTATAATACATTATATTTACATTACTAGGAACTTCTAAATTATGATGAGTTTATTCCCATGCAATGTTATCCGATATTTGCATATCGGAATGGATCAGAAAGAAATTTTTTATTTTGCGTGAAATTTACAAGTCCAACTCCTTTATTGTAATTTGTTGTTTTTCCCCTCTTACTTTTTGTGGTTTTTGGTTGTTGCTTAGATGTACTAAAAAAATCATTTATTATTGAGTTTTTTAATTTCATAAAATATAAGAATTTATTTTTAATCAAAATATTTTTAATTACCTTCCTTGACCACGTTTGAATTTTTTTGCCGTACCTCGATTAGAACTTGTATACTTCCGTTTTCTTCCTCTCGTATTATTATTTCCTGGAGATGCAAACTCAAATTCATTCCATTCTTCGCAATCCTCTTTACCGTTTTTCAATTCTTTTTTTTCCTCTTGTTCCGCCAATAATACTAAAATATATTTAGTCAATGAAAACATGGTATTAAATGTTACAATCAGAGAAAATTATATTTTGAATTACCGCATTTTTCAGCAGCATATTTTGTTGTTATGTCTAGAAGAGCTTTGCCGTATTTATCGAAATTCGCTTTAGTTACATGAGGAATTTCTAACATACTAGCTTCATCGACCGGTAATTTCTGACTCATTACGCGCAAAGCAACCATATTCATAATAGTTGTACTGTGTACATCTAGAGCTTCAGCTATACCTCTTATAATAGCTACTAATTCTTTATAACATTTTTGTTGAAGGTTTTTAATAGCAGGATCTTCTTTCGTGTCATTGGTAATTGTTGCTACTCCCGTTGAGCTACTCTTCTGCTTAATTGGAAGTTCCAGCTGAAATGAAACAACGATTCGTATAAATGTAAATAAGTTAGATTTCCCGGCATCAACCCTGTGTTCATGGTCATTCAAAATTAGAACTGTGCATGTAGTTATAATTTGAATTAATTATAATTTTTTTAAATCAAAAATGTATATCACTAGAAAATTGAATATTACGTGTCGTACCTTAGCATTACGATTATTCATAAATTGAGCTGCCTTTGGACCTAATTTCACATAAGCACAGGCAATTTCTTTGTTGATATACATGTCTTCTTTCAACAAATCTTCAAGAACCATTTTATGCATTAAACGTTCAACATCTGTTTTTTCCCAGCCTCTACCACGTCCATAAATATCAAATCTCGATAAACCTATTATAGTGTTAAATTATAATTAAAAATGATTGTTAAATTAAAATTGAAATGATGAATTCTTCTATAAACATAAAATATACCTTGGTCTCGAATTTTTTTAATATCGCAGCCTTTGAAAATGTCCGCTAACAATATTAAAGTCAAATTACATATTCGCTTTTGATCTATTTCTCGAACAACTCTCAGTATAGCTCTTGCGTCTTCTGTTATGTCTAATGTTTTAAAGTCTCCCTAAAAAATTAAATTATAAATTAATAAATTTATAAATAGTCTTTATCTCATAACTTTTATATCAGTACCTTGGTTCTACAATTGTCACATGTTGTTTTTTTATTTGCAATACATTCATCTCGGTCGAAAATTTCACCAAAATAATTCAACTGGAGACTACGTCGACAATCAGTTTTGTTTTCACAAAAAGATACCATTTTAAATAAATTGTCCATATGCGTCTTTACAACATCAACGTTAGTGCAATCCATTTCCAGCATTTTGCGAATTCTGTGGACATCGGCGTAATTATAAAATAAAATACAATCTGCTATCTCGCCGTCACGACCAGCGCGTCCACTTTCTTGATAATATCCTTCAATCGATTTCGGAAGTGCTGCGTGTATCACAAAACGTACATTAGGTTTGTCAATGCCCATTCCAAAAGCAATAGTAGCGCATACAACTTTCACCTAGGAGATAAATAATTCAATTAGGTATTGAGTATATTTCGATAGCGGGAATATCTACCTCTTCGGAGATCCACTGCTCTTGAACAGTAGATCTTTGGTTATCTGTGAGACCAGCGTGATAACTCAAAGCCAAAATTCGGTTCTTTTTCAAATGATCTGCATAATCATCGCAGTCTTTACGCGTCAAGCAATATACAATTCCACAGGTATCAGGATATTTTTCTTTTATTCTGGCTACCACATCGTCCGAACAATTTTTACCCTTTTTCGGATAAATATTATATTTTAAATTGGGTCGATTAAAACTCGACATGAACCTGAAATATTACAAATTTTATCCGATCTTGTTTTACTTATGAAATTTATAAGTTTTTTTTACCATTTTGGAGTGGATAATCCTAGTTGATGCAATATATCAGTTCTCACTCTAGGGGTTGCTGTTGCAGTTAAAGCCATAGTTGGAACTTTGGGATAGTTTTCTCTCAAACATTTTAGTCTTTTGTAATCGGGTCTGAAATCATGACCCCATTGACTTACACAATGAGCTTCATCTATCACAAATCTAGATAACAATTCTCTCTCATATAATGCAGTTAGAACAGAACAGAGTTTTTGGGAAGCTGATATCTTCTCAGGTGTTACATACAATAACTTCAACACTGGTTCCTTTTTTGATAATTCTCTATATATGCCATTAGCTTGATTATCCGTTAACGAACCAGACAAATGAGCTGCAGGAATCTTAATTTTAAAAAATGCATCAATTTATAATTAAGTTAAACAACATTGCTTTTTAGAAAATTTAAAATTCTATAAACTCACATCAAGAGAAGTTAGTTTCTGAACTTGATCAAGAATAAGACTTTTTAAAGGAGAAACAACAATTGTCACCCCAGGAGATAAGAGAGCAGGCAGTTGATAACAAAGTGACTTCCCGCCACCAGTTGGCATAAGAACAAAACAATCATATCCCAACATAACTGCATTAATAGCTTCTAATTGGTTAGGCCTAAAATTATGTAAGCCGAATTTCAAGCGAAAAATCTGCAATTAGCAATAAATTATTAATATGCAAAATAGTAATATATATTGAAAAATGATGAATTCCTTTCTTACTTTTTGCAATTCACGTGAATGTGGATAGCTAAAACCACTAAATTCCCCACTTATGCCATCATTTTTATAATTACCAGTAAATTTTGCATTTGCAGGATTTTTTTCTTTTAATTTATCATTTATTTTATTGCTAATTTCATTTGAAGTCTTACTCTGACATTGTATGCTAATATTAGCTTCTTGACTCAATACAGGAAATTCTCGTATTTCACTTGATATACTTCTTTCTAAAGCAAAATCATGAGCAAACATATCATCATCTGAAATAAAATAATTTATTATACACATAACTTTTGTACATAAAACTGCTAATTGAAATAAAAAAATATGAAGTATATACCATTATCCCACTCAATTTGATCTTCTAAATTGTAAGAACAACTCGGCTGCTCGTCTGAAAATTGATTTTTCTCATTATTATGTAAATGGTATTTATTTTCTGGTTTTTTGTCATAATTCATTGAATTATTCAACAAATCTTTTCCTAAATTGAAAGACAAATCATTTCTTTGTTGATTTCCTTCATTATTATATAAATTACATTTATTTTCTGGTTTCATAACAGAATTCATTGAGTTATTTGAAAAATCTGTTCTTGAATTAAAATGAGAATCATATCTAGAAGGAGATTGCAAATCAGTCTTTTGTTGACTTTTTTCATTAGTATATGAATTAAATTTATTTTCTGGTTTTACAGAATAAGTCTTTGAATTATTTAACAAATCTCTTGATGAATCGAAAGAAGAATCACAGCTGGACGGAGATTGACATTCATTTTTCTGTTGATTTTTTTCCCAAAACTCTTTCAATTTTTTAGAAACAGATGTACTCAATGTTGCTTTAACTGGTCTCTTCAATTGAAAACCACCTTTTGTATGTGGTGGAGTTTCATTGTTAATACTACTCATTAATAAACTAGTAGAACAGTTTGTCGATGTTTGTACTTTATCACTTCCTGAATTATTTATTAAATTTTCGTTTTCATTCAAACTTTCTTGTGACGAAATTACTATGAAGTCATTAGCATTATCTTTATCTTCTATACTGATGAAACTGGCATTTTTATTTGAATCTCCCAGTAGTTCTAATTTTTTTCTTACTTGAATTGTTTTGGCTTTAACACGTTGATTCAACACTTTAAATTTCTCATAACAAGAAGAATCAAATTTTGGAAATTTTTCCAAAATAGGTAATGGTATTTGATCTAATGCATAAAAAAACTTTTCTAATATTTTTATTTGTAAATCTTTCAATTCATCCCTTTGTTTATTCATTTCAGTTTTTGTTTCCTATTGAAAGAAAAATAAATAACATCAGCAGCGTATTGTAAATTTACAATATTCAATTTCTTCATACTTACTGGCAAAGAATGTAATAATGGATTATCATTAATATCGTTAATCCATGGCAACAAAGAACTGTCTATTCCTAATGGCTTTAAATTTAATTTAAAATCAGGACCAATCCAGTTCTTACTTGGGCTTGTTGAATTTTCGAAGCAACTTTTTTTGGAATTTTTAATAGGGCTTGTTAGTTTTTTACAATTTATTTCATTTTCTAATGTCAATGAATTTTTTGTTTTTGAACATTTGAAATCTGTTAATTTTATAGGTGAAACTATGCATTTTTTTTGTTTGATGTTACCCTCAATAGAATTTATATCTTCTTCATTTTCTTTTTGAGAAGAATTTAAACTTATTCTGTCGTTAATATCATCATCACTACTATCTTCAATGTAAAATTTTTTTGTTTTTGGAGTAGAGTTACTGACTTTTATAGACTCGTCAAGACTACAATTTACTTTAGTTTTTTTCTTGAAACAATAAAAATCATCATCACTGTCATCGTCGGTATTTTTCATTTCTGGTTTCACAGATAGAGTCACTTCTTTGTTGCATTCAAACATAACCGTTTTATCTCAAAGATTAGGCATAAGAAACTTTTGTTATTTTATGAAGGCGCGAACGCCATGAATGTATATATGTCATTTGTTGATCAAAGAATGTTTTTGATCCGAGGCTTCAAACATTCAAGTTATAAAGATGAGCAACTATAACGCTGAATCAGTGATGGTATAAGGAGGACCGGTAGATTACTAGGATCTAGGGAGAACCGATGCGTCCTCTATGAAAGTTACAAGTTCGCACCATCATGTAGTTAGCCGACAATTCTAACGAAATGAGCTGAA
>NCVS01004699.1:0-46209 GCA_003055095.1 Goniozus legneri | reverse complement strand
TCAAAATTTAGTCCCCGATTTCATTACATAATGTACTATTGTCACGATACTCCCGCCAACTAGATATCCCGCGCTTTTTCCGCGTCAAGTTTTCCCTCCAAAAATCATAACCTAAGATTGCACACGCCCAAAAATCTTCCATGCATCTGGATATCAACTTTATTTCCAATATTACTCAATGAGAAACTTATTTTCGAAAACTTTCCTTCCTCGAGAGATTTCTGCCGTTGCAAAATACTAAGTTAACTAACTGCGACAATTAATGCCAAATAAAGATTACTGTGCGTAACACGCTCCATCGTCGTTTTTCATTGGATTTGTTCCAACGCGTACAACTTTCATCGGTAAAATATATTTCATTTTCACTTACTTCACTATCATTAACAAACGATTTTTTATTCGAGAAATGCTTACGTTCTATTGTAAAATGTAAAATATTCTGAATTATCTGATAATAAAAAAGTACTCCTGTGAAATATACTGTCTCATTTTACTACCGGTAGTTAATATTCTCATTTACAAATATTGTCAAATCCGAATTTCATTTTATTTATATTATCAAATAGAAGGAATAAAATATCACGAATGCAATTTGTTCTTTTGATTTTCGGATAAAATAATAGTATTTTTTAAATTGCACGCAAAGGCACAAGTGCGTGAGATTATGAAACGCTTTCTCTGCATTCTGAATAACTCATCAGACTGATTTTCTATCGACGGAATTTAGATTCACTGTTTAGTCGAGAATAAATAAAAACTATCACTTATTGGATTTAGTTTAGAATATCCGAAAAATAATATCCAATAGAAGTAGTCTGAATGAAATAAGTAGTCTCAATTCTATCTATAAATAGCTGGGAATTAAATCTGTGATAGTAAATTATAAGGAACTAAAAAGGATGATTTACTTACGTACTAAAAGTATGGGTTTTTTTTCAACCGTCTACTATGTAACCTTGGAATACTAATTCAATTTAAAATCTGAATAATGAATGATGAGATGACCCTCTGTTGATACTATATATTTTTTGTATTAAGAATGTTCTGGAATATTCGAGGATTCAGGTTTCTTTGTTTAGTATATTTTGCTATGTTCTAAGAGTGTTTTACGTTATGAATTTTTGATGGCCCTGAAAAGGGCCGGTAGAAGTTGTCGCCAAACAATTTAGGCACGTTCACCACGGATACGTCTAGCCAATTGGATGTCTTTTGGCATGATGGTAACACGTTTGGCGTGAATAGCGCAAAGATTGGTGTCTTCGAAAAGACCAACCAAGTACGCTTCACTGGCTTCCTGGAGAGCCATGACGGCTGAACTCTGGAAACGCAAGTCTGTTTTGAAATCTTGAGCGATTTCACGAACCAGCCGTTGGAAGGGCAATTTACGGATCAAGAGCTCAGTGCTCTTCTGGTAACGACGGATTTCACGAAGTGCGACGGTTCCTGGACGGTAACGATGAGGTTTCTTCACTCCACCGGTGGCTGGGGCGCTCTTACGAGCGGCCTTAGTGGCCAGCTGTTTGCGAGGAGCTTTACCTCCTGTCGATTTACGAGCGGTCTGCTTGGTACGAGCCATTGTTAACTTCAGAGACTTAGGTCTTTCCTACTGAGAACTCTTAAAGGCAATGATGAGGTTGCGGGATGCGCTGCTGATATTTATACTCGCACCAGTCTGCCAGCTGCACCTGATTGGTCGTGCGCAGCGTCCCGTGCGCTGGTGGGGGTAGCAGCTGCAACTGGTGCTCGACTGGTTCTCTATTGGGGATATGCGGCGGCCGCTGATTGGCCGCCCGTTGAGTGGTGGGGGTACGTTCTTTAGCCAGGCTATAAAAAGGTCGGGAGCGCTACCAGAAGCATCATTAGGCAGCAAGCCTTCGTCTTGAGTATTTGTATTCAATACTTACTTTGTCAATATGACTGGTCGTGGTAAGGGAGGAAAAGGATTGGGAAAGGGAGGAGCAAAGCGGCATCGCAAAGTTTTGCGTGATAACATCCAGGGTATCACCAAGCCCGCCATCCGCCGTCTTGCTCGCAGAGGTGGTGTCAAACGTATCTCTGGTCTGATTTACGAAGAAACCCGTGGTGTTCTTAAAGTATTCCTTGAGAACGTAATCCGTGACGCCGTTACCTACACTGAGCACGCTAAGAGGAAGACAGTAACAGCTATGGACGTTGTATACGCATTGAAACGTCAAGGCCGTACCCTCTACGGTTTTGGAGGTTAATTTCAACTTTTCCAAATTCTTACAACGGCCCTTTTTAGGGCCACAAAAAATCAAACTAGTACACTCTGATCGCAAAGTATTTGCAATACCAATAAATTTATGAATCCTAGTCCTTATTATAAAATAAAAAATAAATATTCGCCGTAACAAGTTTAGATTTGCAATTTTGTTTTTAAGATTATATTTGATCGATTATTATTGATTTTTCTGATAAAGAATATTGAATAAAATCTAATAAATTCTTAATTCAATAGAAATCTAAAACAAATTAGAGAAACACTCATATTACCGTGAAAGAATATAATGAATATAATTTATTCATACCAACATTTGTATAAAATCGTATTCAACGCAAATAAAAAAATATATATCTATATAAATGTTTTAATAGATGTAAACGACAATGTTAACAGAACAGGGAGAGAACGCAAAATTTAGTACAGTAAATTATGGAAATATGCACCTACATAAACATTTTAATAAATTTGAACAAAATGGTTATTAACAGCCGGATCGATAAATTGTAGTGCTAACCAATCCATCATTTTCCTAAATCGAAACATGTACGAAAAGTAACATTAAAACCATATCTTCACGTAGTATCCTAACTAAAGATAACCTTTTCATTCTATTATTTTTTTAAGAAATAAACGTTTTTTAAATTAATTTTACGCCTTTTTATTTCCATTTCCTAACCTGTATATGAATTACGTTTACCTTCAGCTCTTGCGAAACCTATAAATTTTATATAGCTAAAAGAATGCGATTGTTATTAACTTCTATGTATACCATGTATATGTTTATATCACGAAATGAATAAATATTAGAATTTTGTCTCTTTTCCTTTTATTATTACGTGGAATATATTTTCAGAAGATATTTTTATACCTTCGTCATTTTCATCGATATTGATGTATTAGAAGTTAAATATAAATCAATGTTAGTCATATTTCACATGGAATTTTCAATTTGATGATTTTATTCCTGTGTTAAATATAAATAACGTATTGATGTCTATAAATTAAAAGGTATTAGCCTTTTTATTTTATTGTTATTTTTTTTCTTAAACGGTACTATTTTCTTTACGATGATTATACATCTTTATCATTAGTTGTGTAGTAATACCATGTAACAAATACCACAAATATAACTAAATAATTATTTAAAAATAAATTTCTATAATCAGGAGATGGAATTTCATTTCTGTTAATATAATAAATATAATGAATAGAAAAAATTGAAAACAAAAAAATGAAGCGTAGGGCGTTATTTCATTCAATGGAAATGTATTCGTTATTTAGTAGAAATTATTAGTTCTTATTATTTTAATTAATTCAAACATAAAATCAAATATACAGTTTTAACATTTTTATTATAATTAAAAGTAAAATTTCATAAAATTAAATGCAGCTGAAAATGGAATCGTAGTTCATGACACGTCTTTGTTGACCGCGAACTATTGCTATTAAATAACGTATTGTAATGGTAAATAGAGAGATTTTATAAAGTCCACCACTCGATTGATCGATTCTTTGATTCAACCTGAAATTGTACCGCCTCAATAATACTTTATAAATAAACAATTAGCAACAATTTAGATAAATTTAACAAAAGTGTGCGATGCGCGTTTGTATGCACGGTTTTGTACACACAGCATTTTTGTCGTATCGGAAAAAGTTTCGCTCTCGAAATTTTTTAAACAATGAGCGAAAATATTATTGTACACGATAAAAGATTCACAAACTTTTTTTTTCAACCAGAATGCTCAATTTTTTATAATAATGTCAGTATAACGGTACCGTGGCGTCGATGGACGGAGCGGCGCTGCAGTGCAAGAACGGAGAGGCTTCTCTCCATGGTCCGTGCTCTAATATGCCATTCGGTCGTGTTTGAAATTTTCCCCCAAATCTTCTCGAGTATAATCGCTCAATCGTAGAGGAAAACTCATAGTTTCATCTTCCGAAATTTACTAACTGCATTTGCAAAGGTAGTAATGGCTGATAAAAGCACGTCATCACCGGTCGTAATGTCGGCCTCGAGTACTAATAGCCCAAGTGGACAGGCCAACTCACCGAAGAAGGCAGCCGCAGCACCGAAGTCGAAAAAGCCACGCACTAAGCCATCTCACCCGCGCACAGCGGAGATGGTCAATGCCGCTATCCAGACGTTGAAGGAGCGTGGTGGATCTTCTCTTCAGGCCATCAAGAAGTACATAACGAGTACTTACAAATTGGATGCCGAGAAACATGCACCTTTCATCAAACGTTACTTGAAGACTGCAGTAGCTTCTGGCGCTCTTGTCCAGACTAAGGGTAAAGGAGCAGCTGGCTCTTTCCGTTTGGCAACCACCAAAAGCGAATCTGCTAAGCCGAAAACTCAAGCTAAGGCGAAGAGTCCTAAAGCAGCAGCACCCAAGAAAGCCGCTACCAAGAAACCAGCAGCGCCTAAGAAGGCAGCAGCAGTAGCAGCCACCAAGAAAGCAGCAGCCAAAAAATCAACCGCCGCTGCAACTAGCGAAAAACGCAAATCTGCTAAACGTCCAGCTGCCAAGCCACCAAAGGCTAAAACTACCACTTCGACAAAGAGCAAAGTTGCGAAAGCAGCGCCTGCTAAAAAAGCTCCTGCCAAGAAAGCACCAGCAACGACAGCAGCTAAGGCCAAGAAACCGGCACCCAAGAAGAATGTCGGCAAAGCAAAGTGAAGTAAAGGAAAAAAATCAGCAGAATGAAAACTCTATAACGGCCCTTTTCAGGGCCATCAATTTTTTTTAACGTAGAATTACTCTGATGAGCAATTCAAAATCTCCTAAAACCCTAATAATAAAAATTATCATCTATTTTAATTATCCTTTATCATACAATGATTTTCTTTAAGGGAATCTTCCCTAGATTTTATTTTCATGTTCATATCCTTTATTTATTACATATCTCTTAAACAATAATGATATGAAAATCACCACCTAATATTTTTATTATTCGTTATCACTTTATCATTTTCATCAAGAAATTTTATTAAAGACTTATCATTCAAAATGAGACAGTAAATAAAAAATTTGTTTTTACTTGATTAAAAAAATTTCTCAACCAGTTCATTAAAATATAACGTGTATTTCATTAATTAATAACATCCCATGTGTAAAAAATGCAAAAAATATAAATATAAACAATGATTGATAAATAATTGGTATATACTTCATATTTGAATAATAATTAGGTTCTTTTATTTTTCAAAATATCAAAAAAATTAAGGATTGTTTTTTTATGGTTCACGGGGGCGCGGTTGGCGAATAAGCGCCATCTAGTGCCGATTTTCGTGTTAATATTTAGGTCACATTGTGTAACCATATATCAAACTACATGTATTAATGGGTTATGCAAAATTTTTTTTCGATAAATTTTGGATACCCAATAATTTGGATACATATATTATCATTGAGAGATATAGAAATCTAATAATTAAAATTTTAAAAATAACAGATATAACTGAGTTAATTCATTTAATTTTTATTGCTTTAACAATAAAATTTGTGAATTTCCACTTTATTCCAAAAATTGCATTCTTATTGAAACAAAAGTGATACATAAACCGAAAATCTGAACTGAATCCCGAACACAATTTAAGTAGGTCAATGGCGAAACGGCATTTTTCGTGAAGTTGTTTGACATAGAGTTGGCTATCCACCATATTGTTATGAAATGATCGTAAATGAATTTTTAATTTGAAAACTTACAATAAACACAATACTCAAAAAATTGTACAGAACTACGTTTGTTATGAATTACATGCTAAACTAAGTACCTGGAGAAACTAGCGATCATCTGAATAAAAAAATTTGTATTCACATTATTTTTAATAATTTGTAATCTAGTTATAACTTCATTTACGTACGGAAGTATCAAAATGTGAAATTCAATTTCCTAAATTTAAAAAAATCTGAATGTTGTATACTCGTTAGAATAATTACACGTTATCAAACGCATTCTTTCTAAATTTCTCACTGACACGACATATAAATACATAGTTATTACAAATATTTTTTTATACTTGTAAAAAAAGAGTAATAATTCAAAAATATTTTATTTGACTAATTACAATGAAATAAACTGGTTATTAAATAATTTCAGATTCAATAAAATAAAATATACGTATAGCATTAATGAAGAATCGTCATATCGTAGGTAGAGTAGTGTACGATTTCATTTATAACTAAAGTTATACATTTTTTAACATCTACATGATGATTGAAAATACGCCATATAAGAATAATTTTACCTATAACGGGTACATGATATCAATATTAATGAATTTTTGCATATCAAAACTATCGGTACCATGATGTCATTTTAGGATATAAAGAAATGGAACTCTAACCTGAGAGAGGACGTCGAGACGTATTTTTTTAAATTATTTAAACGCAAAAAAAAATGTTTCAAACAATAATCAAATTTGATACTGCTTAATAAACTGGATCAAAATTTAATTTCAATGACTATGAAAATAAACATGAAGAAATCTTTGCTATCGTCCATTATGCACCGTCGTCAAATGACGAACTGCAAGTCTGAATCAGATGATACTATTAACATGTTACATATTTTTAACGGGCGAAACTTACGGTTATTATTGAACTATGAATCATTATCATTAATCTGAATACTCAAATCAGTTAAATTAAGCTAAATACGAGAAATTTTAAGCAAAATTACGTCGAGTATGCACTGATTGTGTGAATGCACGGTTTTGCGAGGCGGTCATTTTTACGTGATAATCGACGCCTAGTAACGATTTACTTTATACCATTCGATTTATGGAATATTAAACTAAATATATGTGAAAATTGAAAATTTTATAAAAATGAATTTGTTAATAAAACTAGTTGAAAAACAAATATAGGGGTACCGCGATCAAGAACGAACTTCGGGCACGAAACGTACAAGAACGGTGGGGCGTCTCTCCATGGTCCGTGCTCTGCCATACTATCCCAGCGCTCCGCAAACTCGCGTTTATTCACTCTAAGCTCTCAGTCGGCAACGCAACGTTCAGTGGCGCTACTAGCTCATCAGCTCTGAGAATATTATTGTTGAAAGAGTTTGAATATTAAGAAGAAAAAGATGGCAGATAAATCAGCATCACCAGTTGCTGTAAATACGGCTGCTGCTACAAACAGTCCTGCTGTACCATCACCAGCTAAGAAAACGGCATCTGCAAAGACAAGCAAACCTCGTGCCAAATCTCGTCCTTCAACCGCTGAAATGGTCAACGCTGCCATTAAGACTCTGAAGGAAAAGAATGGCTCATCTCTCCAGGCGATCAAGAAGTACATCAACAACACCTACAAAGTTGACGCCGAGAAACACGCACAGTTCATTAAGCGTTACCTTAAGACGGCCGTTGGATCTGGTGCTTTAGTGCAAACAAAAGGCAAAGGAGCTGCAGGATCTTTCAAATTGGCTGTATCCAAGACTGAATCAGCCAAAGCTAAAGTTACGCAAAAGAAGACTACTAAACCAGCTGCTGCTAAAAAAGCTCCAGTTAAGAAGCCCGCTGAAACTAAAAAAGTAACGAAAAAAGCTGTGTCCGCCTCTGCTGTCAGTGAAAAACGCAAGGTAGCGAAAGGACCAGCAGCCAAACCACCCAAGGCTAAAAGTACCAAAGCAGCAAAACCAGTGGCAAAAGCATCTCCAAAGAAAGCAAAAGCTGTTGCTCAAACCAAAAAACCAGCAGCCGCAGCAGCACCAAAAGCTAAAAAGCCAGTAGCAAAGAAAACTACAGCTGCCAAAAAGAAGTGAAATTCTTCAATCAACATTTTCATATTATAAAAATTAATTCAAACGGCCCTTTTCAGGGCCATCAAACACTCAAAACGTATAACAATATCTTAGCTAACAATAATTTAGTTATAAGAGTTGAACCCATCAATTTAATTAGTTTCGTATTTTTATAAAAATATTTAATAAAAGTAAGCAGGTATATAATTGAATCATTTTAAGATCTCATAAATAAGAATAGAATATTAATGAAAGACTGAAAAGAAAACAGTGCTATAACAAAGAAGTGGGATTTGTTTTGAATTCGCAATCATAACATCATTTGTGAACCGTTTTTCTATCGTATTTACACATGAATATGAGTTATGTATATGTATATATCACCCACATTCTTATAATTTATAAATGAAAATAGCGTTCTGAACTTAGTAAAATTAGGTATTAGAGAAATATTTTTTTATTGCATTTATAAGTAAATATATATATGTATATATCACCTATTGTTTGTAAATAAAAGCAGTATTTCGAATTTAGAGAATTATCACAGATATATAAACATTATTAAGAATATAATTTATACTGTAATTACGATTCACTATTTATTATGTAAACATTCATGAAATAATTTTCTTACAATGAATAAACAAGAAAAATTATTTTACAAAATCTTATTACAATTTGCAAAAAACCATACACGTAATCTCAAACGGAGTTATAGTTCACTTAATTGATTTTTTAAATAAAAAATATTAAACAAAATTCACGTATATTCACGATTGAAAATCCATTCAATACAGTTTTTCAAAATGCATATATAAGACTTGGTATGTAGGAATGTGCTGCTCTGCGCTGATTGGTTACTGGCGCAGTGGTGGGGGACCCTCGTTCTGTAGGGCTATAAAAGCCGGCGAAGCGGTGAGTTAGCCATCATTCGGCGCTCATCTGCCTTACTGGTGTTTCTCTCGTGTACTGTACAACTGTTCACTAGCCACTATGACTGGTCGTGGTAAAGGAGGAAAAGGATTGGGAAAAGGAGGAGCAAAGCGGCATCGCAAAGTTTTGCGTGATAACATCCAGGGTATCACCAAGCCCGCCATCCGTCGTCTTGCTCGCAGAGGTGGTGTCAAACGTATCTCTGGTTTGATTTACGAAGAAACCCGTGGTGTTCTTAAGGTATTCCTTGAGAACGTAATCCGTGACGCGGTCACTTACACCGAGCACGCCAAGAGGAAGACCGTAACAGCTATGGACGTTGTATACGCATTGAAACGTCAAGGTCGCACCCTCTACGGTTTTGGCGGTTAATTTCTTTGAAATTTATATTCAACGGCCCTTTTTAGGGCCACAAATACTCTTACCAGTAACAACATGGTTTCACAAAGTAAACATTTAGGTTATAATAGTGTTATGAACGAAAAATTATAAATTAAACATTTTATTGCTGAATCATATTGTTGATTATTTCGCTCATATGATATATTGAAATGTGTAGGAATTGATAAATAGTTTTTAATAAAAAGTTTCAAGTCATTGTACTTCCAATTTCTACATTGAAATATTAAATTACATTAATGAAACAATTTTTCAATTGCTAAACCTTAAATCTAATAGTTCCCTTCTCCTTAAATTATTCAGAAACGATGGTATGAATTGTGTACAAATCAGGTGAATTTTATAAAAATCATAACCGGATTGTCCATGTAAAATTACACGTGAGGTTGTTCCGAAGTAAGAAACCATTATTACTTACGCACGGCCATCTAATGAACATACCTTCACACTTAAAAGTGTATATATATGTATATACATCATTTTATCGACTAATTGTTATTTATATTTTTTATGTATAAAATAAGATATAATAAATAATAGTATTTGGTATATTTAATAGGTAACGTTTCTGCTTCCCTCTAATTTCAGTTTTTCAAGAACTTGAATTTTTTTGAGAAAATGAAAATATTTTGGCAACTTTACTAAATTTGTGTTGAATTAAATGTTTTATATTTAAATGATTTAAATTATTCATATTACTTAGGTTGTGTTCAATAAAGGGCTGTGCTTGAAAAATGCTTGTGCGCAACTCGGTCATTTTCAACATATTCTCATATGTTGGTTAGTGTGTTATCAGGCGTGTGCTATTCGGCCGTAGGTTACAGAATTTGTGCATACCTAGACCTCACATTAAATTTTGTTAACAGTATTTTTGATGGCTAATATATGTGGTCAGTTTCAAATATTTCAATTACACGTGTTAAATGATAGGATTTTTTGTTTTAGTAACATTGCATGTTTCCAGTCTTATTTTATTTTAGTATTTCAAAATGTTTTTTCATTTTCACTTTGAATTACATAAAAGTTAATGAAAACTTTTCATTTGTAATTTATATTTTTAATATATTTGTTCATCATACAAATTCGAAACAAGCAATGTTATAAAACTCACAGTGAATATTTAATCATTTTCAGCAAATGATTTCTGAGAATTATAGACAAGCAGGATAGTACTAATATAAAAAATAATAAAGTTGACAGAAATGCTTCTAACATTCTTCTATATGATAGCTACGTCAATTCAGTCATGGAGGCTTTCTTCTTTAAGAGCGAAACTAACTACAATTTTTCAAGGAACCAGTCAAGCTTGTCCATCTATCATGTTGTATACCAAACCTCCCCAATCGGAAGGTACAATTTTATTTTGTACATAAATACTTGAATATGTAATAATTTAATAATAATTTCAGATGGTCAAAGAAGTCAGAGGAAATTATTATTAAATAGCGAGAGTAAATTAGCAGAAAATTTTTTGAGTTCGCATTTATGTTTAAATAAAACTGCTGCTAAACTCGGAGATCTTATATGGACTCACGGTGATACCAGTTTCTGTACTATTTTCCCTGAGGTATGTCATATATTACAGAAAAGTTCTAATAAATGTATTATATCTTTCATTATTTCGCAGCAAAAAATTGATATATCTCAGTGGCTTGCTTATCATTATGGACATACTGTATTTCCGTTGTATGCACTCAATAGTGGTCAGAATTCAAATTTTCCAGGACAAAAAGTACATGTTTTGGTAGAAGCTGATTATAATGTATTCAGGCCACTTGCATCATCAACAGCCATAAAGGTATTTATCTTTTCTCATATTTAATGTAAAATTCTCATATATATGACATTATTTCACTTTTATATTCATCAAAAATATAAGTGAAAAACAGGTAACATTACCTTCATTCTCACATCTCCATTGTCAAAGTACATCCTTAGAAAATTTAACGAATTCGGTTCATTTTACGTCTTCAAAATTGGACATTGAATTTATCACTAGTTATAATTTAAATGTAGTACTCTATCTCAATGTTAGTTATCTTGATAATTTTACAGCTTGAAGACTTTGGGTTAATTATTGCATGGACAGCAGATACTAATTTTAACTTAGTACTACAAACTGACATTGATCATATGACCAAATTTATTGTCGCTGCGATGCAAGAACAACGCTTTATCAATAATGGATTATTACTAACACGTATTGAATGTAAGTGTAATTCATAGTGATATGTAAATAACAAACTAAAAAAAATCCCCAAATTTTAATGATCTTCCAGCTGTCTTAGTCTCAGGAAAACCGTGCGTTTATGATAGCGAACGGTTTAATTCACCACCCAGTAAGAGTAAGTTGCGATGAATTATTCGCATGTAGAAATTTCGACGCGGTAACAAAATATTCTGTAAGATTTTAATTTTATTCATTTCTAGGTAGATTTTGAGTTCATATATTTTAGAGACTTAAATCTATGAACATGTTTGTGAAAATTAAAATAATTTATTTTTTAATTTTATCAGTAACTACAATTTTTTTTAACGTTGATGCACGATTATTCAATCAATATTTTCACTTCACAATTTTTGCTTACAATAAAATTTCATTCAAATGAAATACCATATACTGGTAAATAAATTATAATAAAATATATTATTCTGTAATAATGGAAATTTTATAATAATGCATATGTATTCTTCTTTATCAACACAGAATTAGCGAGTAAAACACAATGGGAAGCGTACGTACATAAATTAAAAATCTTGAGCAACACTGCCAGACTTGTAAGAGAGCAAAATAAACCTTTAGAAATAGAAGGTGTACCAGGAGTATGTGTTTCGCCGGGTACTAAGACTTTGAGTTTAGAAACTTTAATTATTCCGGAGGAAATTGTCATTAATGAGAGTGATGGTAAGTTTCACAGAATAAAGCAAATATATTATTATTCTTTGCGCGTTAAAAAATAATACCCATAAATAATATCTTTATTCACATGGTAAGTATTTAATCGTTTCATAGTAAATGAATAAAACATTTTTAACTTGGTTTACACTCTCCTCAACCAATTTAATCACTTCACGTTTCATGTTAATGCGGCTCCTAAAGAAATGTTTCCTTCCAAAGGTTCAAAAGGTTCTCCGACGCCGTGTCCCCCTCCTACTCCAGCTATGCTAAATACTGGAACAAATAAAACAGAAAGCACGTTACTTCCACAACTAGCGATCTCAATAGAGGTTCAGAGTGCGAAGATCCAAGACCTACCTGATACGAGCAGTAAACCAATGGAGAAGTCCAAACCAGCAGTCAATTTAGGTGATGAAAAGTTAAAACATGGAGAATTAGCTACTTCTCACGATACCCCGAAGTTACCGTCGACGCCAATAGCTTCTAGCACGTTAATCTCCACTCCGGCACTTGCTAGCGCATTTCCGTATGTACCTATATTATGATTAATATATAATTATTGAATTATGAATATAACTCATTATGTTTTTTCTTTAGTTCATCATCAACGAAAAAAGATACCTTTGTATATAATAGTAAAACGAAACCACCAAATGTCTTAATTTATGCTGATAGCGCAGTAGCTCTTAATAATGTTACCGATGTATTGAAATTGTCTCTTGAGATTGATCAGTAAGTGTAACATAATTGTTCATTAATAACAATTAAAATATGTCTATATATATCTAAGAGAATTATTTTTACAGGTACACGATATATCCTTTAACGCTGGATGTTGCAAAAACTGATGCCTGGATAGACGAAGCTGCCTTGGTAGTAGTTTGTGGAAATGTCGGTAACGATGTTGGAATGCAACTCGTTGAATACCTTGCACGTGGTGGAAAACTACTCGCGTTATGTTCAGATATGCTACATACGTTAATTCCATTATTTAAAACTGCCGAAGTTAGAGAACACGAGCTAGTTTCTTTTTCTTACGGAAAATGGAAACACGTTCGCATGATGCATCATATATTTTGTTATCAGGCATCTCCTGTAAAAACACGTTTTTCTCAGGATCAAGAAGATTCGAAGTAAGATTCAAAATATTCTTGTAATATAATAATGATTAATGAATTTAAATTTATAGCTTACAAAATGTATCTTCTGTTAGAATGAGTGGTATACACCCACCCACTTCAGCTAGTATAAAAGATAAGGCAGGAAAGTTACATACATTTAATGTAGAAGTACTTGGGACTGAAGAGACTTGGCATACACCTAGTATCTTACTTGCTAACTTACCAACTAGTGGAGGTAAAGCTGTATTTTCGCAAATACATTTAGAGGCTGATCCTCAACAATATGAATTTGAAGAAAATAAATTTGTTGCTTTAAAACAAAGCGATGCAGCCCGTTTAGAAATTCTTAACGATTTATTAAGTTCACATTTGGGAATAAAAATTAGAGGAACAGCGAAACCTTCATATAAATACAGCCCTGGATTTTTCCTTGGAAGACATGAGGTATTAACAAAAGATAATCAAAAATTAAATGTTACATTAAATATGTAATAATAATACATTTCTCATTACCAGTTAAAATTAGAGCTATTAGAAAGATTTAAAGATAAAATCGAATCGAATGATGTTCTAAAATTACCAAATATAGAACTCCAATTTTGCGGAAGAAATACAAAAGTTCGAGAAGCTTCTTCTTCTTTTCTTCCAATCATGCTACATCAATGCCCTGATAACTTTTCTACGATCGATTATTTTGAGGTCAGTTGATTACCGTTAATTTAAGTTCATTATGAATAACAGATATACGATCATAAGATACATATCATTAATTTACAGAATCTCAATACAAATGAAATAGGGCGATTGGTTATATATACTGATGTAATCAAAACATCCATGGCTGTTGCTGAATGTTGCTTACAGCATGGAATGGCAGTTATTCCACGTCTACAAACAGAAGGCAAAGGTAATAGAATGAAAACTTCATGTACCTTCTAATAAAATACATATTTATGGTGATTGTACTTTCAGGGAGAGGGAAGAATATTTGGTTAAGTCCTAAAGGATGTGCAATGTTTACATTGCAACTCCATATCCCAACTAATTCAATACTTGGAAGTCGAATTTCCCTCATTCAACATATTATTGCAGTTTCTGTTGTGTCTGCTATCAAATCTATTCCTGGATATCAGGTTTTTATCATATTTTATAATCTATAAAAATCGTATAATATTTTTCATCACTTGTACAATAAATGAAATAATTATAGGATATAGATCTTAGAGTTAAATGGCCTAACGATATATATGCTGGGGTTACAACAAAACTTGGTGGTAGTATAGTTACAGCACGAATTGAGTCTGATTTTAATGTGTGTAATATTGGTATGTAAAACCTCAATAAAATCTTTGACACTTGAATAAGATTCAGAAATTGAACGATTACTTAATTTTCAGGAACTGGAGTAAATCTTTCGAATAAATCTCCTACTTGTTGTATAAATAACATAATCAAAATTTATAATGAGAAAACTGGGTCTCATTTATCTGAAATATCTTTTGAACGGTATTTCGCACTTGTGTTCACAGAACTAGAGAGAATAATAAATAAAATACAGTCGGGCGACATAAATCATTTTCTGGAACTTTATTACAAACACTGGATGCACACGTAAGTTGAAAACTACATTTTGGAAATTGATCATTTTTGTGAGTAGATGATAAATAAATAATTATGATTTATCTACTCAGTGATTCAGTTGTTACAATACAAACTACAAATGGAAAATCCCAGGAAGTAAAAATATTGGGAATTGACGATTTTGGTTTCTTACAAGTGCAAGGCAAAACAGGGAAACCTTTTTCAGTTCATCCAGATGGTAACAGCTTTAATCTCTTGAAAGGTTTAATAACACCTAAATAAGCATTGACAAATAAACATTCCACA
This sequence comes from Goniozus legneri, assembly GCA_003055095.1. Classification (NCBI taxonomy): domain Eukaryota; kingdom Metazoa; phylum Arthropoda; class Insecta; order Hymenoptera; family Bethylidae; genus Goniozus; species Goniozus legneri. Next base: position 30,977 of record NCVS01004699.1, on the reverse strand, counting down.
TGAAATAAATCAATATTTAGTAATATGCACTAACACTGCATATGTATAACACTACTGTATCTATCAGATTTCACAAATTATTGTACCTTGTTTATATTTAAGACAAAGAATATTTACCATATACATGTAAAGAGAATTCATATTTCAAAGTCAATAATTGTTCATGTTGTTCGAATTTATTTTTAACAAAAAATTGAATTCAAAAAGTTGTATTTCATAAAACTAAGAAAAGTATATAATTATATAAAATTGATATAATTAAAAAACGATCATGAATATTTGAATGTTGTTCATAGTTGTTTACATATGTGATGTAAAATGAAAAAATTAAAATAAAATTTGTTAATTATCACTTTATATATTGTAATAAAATATATAAAATGTTAAAATTAGCTCAATGCAATGGAATATATCCCAAGTTTTTGTTACTAGATTGTACTGTAGGTGCAATTTTTTGAATTATATCATCCAATGTCAAAAAATAAAATTATTACTAGATATTTTAATTGTACATTCATTTTGAATAAAACGCATTTTGTTTCATTTGAATCAAGCAAAATTTTCGAAAATTAATCGTGCTCAATATCGTCATTTAAAATTTCAATTAAAAGTAAGACGCCATTGTGTAATGTGAACATTGCAGATAAATAATCTGTTCATTCTACGAATAGTTCGATATTGTGCAAGAGCATAAAGTGCATGGTGTAAAAAACTATTCAGTCATTGTATCTTGAGTGAAAAAATGGGCAGAGTTTGCGAAACAGAAAAGTTTCCGTTGTATTTGACTCCTTCATAGAATGGATAGAGTGAGAGTATAGTGGCGCGCCAGGGAAATATCTTGTATTATACCTAACCTTACTTCAATTAACCGTACCTTAAATGTTGTTTCAAACTTGTCAAAGTATTATCGTTAATTCGTTCAGTAGTAAGTAGTAATTCTCATATTTACTTCTATCATTCTATTGAAAAAATTTTATTATGTATAATCAATTCTCTATTTCAGTTTTTTAATCTCATTCATTTTGTAATCAACCTTCACTCTGTAATCATGTCTTTTACTATGGATGCTGCAGCAAGCCAAATTCAAGTAATATATTTTTTCATGATTAATTCTTCTAATTTTAAAAGTTCTCCTTAAATTCAATGAAATTTATTCTATTTGCTTCAGGAACGATTGAAAAATATTTATCATTTAGTACATGATATTGAAAAACAACGTAATCGTTCAGAACATAATTTAAACAACATAATCAAAACCCATGAAAAAGTGACACCAGATGACAAAGTATCGTCTTATTATCAACAGAAGTTAAAAAATTTATATAATGCGGCAATCACAGATGCGCAGCAAGAAGAAGATATTTTACGTACTGCTTTATCTAAAATTAATGAAATCAGATCAATCAGAAATGAAAGAAGAATACAAGCTCGGAATGCTGGAAACAAGGAAACAATCAGACGAGGAGCACTCATGAAAATGTTATTAAGTACAGCACAAACACTTCCTTTGTATGTTGGAAAATCACCAGGTGCAAAACCACCACCACTATGCGGAGCTATCCCAGCTGAGCCAACGTACATTGCAAAAGTAAAATATATAAAATGATTTTATTTAAATTCCAATTGAATTGATTATTATACATTCTTGAAACATATTATTATTACTAATTTAGATGGGTGATATGGTGGCAGCTTTAGTAAAGGGCTCAGAAGAGGAAGAAAATTGGATTTTAGCTGAAGTTGTTCATTTTAATTCTACAACAAATAAGTATGAAGTTGATGATATTGATGAAGAACAAAAAGACAGGCATACTCTATCTCGAAGACGAGTAGTGCCATTACCACTAATGAGAGCTAATCCTGAGACTGATCCACACGCATTGTTTCCTAAAGGATCGATTGGTAATTTATTTATAATGACTTATTTTATAGACTAGACATATTGGATCCATGTATTCTAATGAACTATTTCTTTGTTTCAGTAATGGCATTATATCCACAAACAACATGTTTCTATAAAGCAGTCGTAAATCAATTACCTACTACAGCAACAGAGGAATATGAGGTGTTATTTGAAGATGCAACATATGCCGATGGATATTCTCCACCTCTCAATGTAGCACAAAGATATGTAATATCCATTAAAGAAAGCAAGAAAAATAAGAATCAATGTTAATATTTTTCTTAAAATTGGTGAATTTTGTAAATAGCTAGAGGAATCAAATAAATGGAACGTCATTCTAATTTTACACATTCTTAAACAAAAACAATAACGCAGTTTTATTTTATTCATGAAAATTTTGAACCCTTTAACTACAATTTATGGTATCAGAACAAAAATTCGTAATAATTACTCTCATATTTTCATTCCTAGTTTTCTGCGATTTTATAAAGTTCTGAATATTTTGACCGTATCCTTTGATATATTTATAATTCAAGAATTGCTATATAAAAATAATATTTTTGTACTATATCGTTTTTCTTCATTGACCTTTGTTGGTAACTTGAAAAATTAAATATAAATAACTCGAATATATAGTTGAAATTCTAATCAATTTTCTGTACTTATATTAAATATAAAAAGCTTTAAGCACCTTTGCAACTTTTCGATTGCATATAGGACAACATCTATTCTGTCGCCAGATTTTCACTGCGCAACGATAACAACAACAAATATGTAAAATATTACCATGAACAAATGCACCATTCTTGGGATTGACGGTGCAAGTGAGACATGAACTAGTAGTTGAATTATTGCTGGATTGACTACTTGATAATCCATTTTCATTTAAATTTTGTGAATTTCTGTTATGTAATTTTTTTAACATTTCTGTTACGTCAGAGTTCGAAGATTCCGCTGAACGCTCGGTGTCTCCAACACTATTTACATTCATAGTAGTTTGTTCGTTTATGTTTATTTTTGCTTCATCGGTATTTGTCGAATTCGACGTTATAGTTCGAGAAGGAGTAGTTGAACTCTTGGGAAGAATACCGTCAGTTACATCGTCCCCGGAATTTTGAGAAAACGACGACAACGATGCAGGAGTAGGAATTTCTTTCGTTTCTGAATTATCAACCGTCTTTGTTCCCAATTCCATCGAGAATGAGTAGCTACTTCCTTGAAACGACGCAAAACCAGAGTCGATCGTAGATAATTCTGTCACTCTCTCTTGAGAAACTCTTTCTTTTAACGACTTTTTACGACTACGCACCCTTTTCCGTTTCGGTCGAGGAGGAAAGAAATTTTTTCTTATCTGCCAAAAAAATATACCACATAGAATAACAATTATAAAGGAAAAACGAACTTGATGAAAATTGTGATACACAATCATCCTGGCAGTCCAAAAACACATATCGCATTAAACCATACGTAGGAAAAGTTGTCGACAACAAACATTTCCCATATATAGAACACGATACTTTCCTCAGAAAATGTAGAAACTACCAATAAATTATTTGTTTTACTAGCTAGTAAAACATTGCTAACATCGAACGCTATACAATCAGTTGATACAGCTTATTTTGTTGAGAAAAGAACATTTCTACATTTAATTGAGGAAATTTTTTACCAATAATACAATACCTGAAAACATTTTTCGCAATATCTGAACAAAGGATTATTATTCCCTGTGTTACATCGTACACACGTCCAGTAATCGGCTCTTCCGATCTCACTATCTAAGGAACTTCGATCCGAATCGTCGCTATCATCTGCCAATCCTAAATCCGAATCGCAAATCGCTGCGATCACACCCATTGTAACGATGTCCTTTAGAAAAAACAATTACCCCATCGAGTATTTGAACAATCCAATTGAAGAAAATATACGCAATGAGAATTAATGAATATTGGTAATACCTCCGGATCGGACGTCGACGTATCGTCGGGAAACGGATCTTCCTTTTCCGACAAAGACGCGACTTCATACTCAATGTGTGCGATATCGCTATCCGTTTCCCACGAATGTGTTGAAGTGTCAGATGTATCGCGCACATATTCTGTATAAATTTTTCAATTTTTTACATTCTCCGTACCAGTTATTCTACATGAAATGAGAGATCATGTTTATTTACCGGTTTCTTTTTCTTGAAAACTATAAATAGACTCCTCTTCTTCGTCAGTGGGTTGAGGTGATTCGGTTTCCAAAGTGTAATGATAATACATTTGTTTTTTGTACGGGCCCTGATCTGTGAAATACAAGAAAGTTTGGTATTATATTCTTGGTAATTATGATTAGTACAGCCTGATGGACGTAGACCCCTATATCTAATCCGGATGATCAAAAAATACGTTTCATCATAGTATTCTTACACGCTTAGTCATAAAATGTTTAGTTCAGTGATAAAGATAGTAAAGATGTGTACAACGAAGCATGTGCGATAATTACCAGCCCAAACACATTACCTAATTACAAATTTCGCTATAGTTTTTTTTTATGTTTCGCAAAAGCTTAATTAAAAATAAATACATTAAGCTTTTACAAATGATAAAGCCTTGCTAACTAACCAGTCGAAAAAACAATGTACATAAATCTGATTTATATAATAAATTTTGAACCTGTATTTGTTGACATCTTATATCAATCTGAATACTCAACATCGACTGATTAATCTATATATTCGCACGAGTTCGTTGAAGCGTGAAAGGTATACCATAGTCGAAATATAGTCCATTGTATGTATGCCTTATTGCGCGCACGCGATCAACCTCTTTTTTTTATGGAGTGTCTGTTACCTCACTGCCATGTCATTCGATAATTTATCTCTTCTGGCCATCGAGAGAGCCATCCCCGGTGCCTAGAGTGTACCTATTTTCACCGTCACGGGGGATGACGCTTCATGTGTGCCGTAACGAGTCTCAACGTGCCTCGACGCGCTTGCTGTGGCTGCTTACGAGAAGTAAACCGATAGACGAGTCATCAACCGGCCGGGGTGACGCACCGGTATAACATTCACGCACACCGTAGTCGCGTTTGGTATACCGGACAAAAGCGATCACTCCCCGAATACGGCGAGACTATCACAAACATACGGTTTACACGAGCAACAAGCGTGCACGGACATGATCTATAACCGCGTTGAGGCATCGATGATCCTGATTTTCTCTCGAATTCTGGGCCTATTCTGAAAATTTCAAACTCAATGAGACAATGTCTGTTTTAGGGTGAAAGTTTATTTTCTCGCCGAGGATACTTTGTTTTTCAACTTACGGTTGTACAATAATTGTAAAAGAGAAAAAGTATAGAAAATAGTGACAGAAGTTGATGAGACTTGAGGTACAACGGTGTTTACCCTACTTTCGTATCTTGTTTCCACTTATGCTGTAGCTGCAACGCACGTTGTTTCGGGATAATACAACGACACAGCAGTGTTTTAACGCAACACGAAGTGATTTTTATTTTACATCGATGGCGATGCTGAGTAGCTAAAAGCTTTTTCTGTTTAGTTAGTTAGTAGGCATGTAAGCTAGTTTAGTGAAAATTAATGTATGAGGTGATTTAGGCATAGAGTAACTATAGCGTCTAAGATGTTATATTTTTTTATTAATCGTATTAACACAATTACTTTTTTTATCTAAAAGTTTTATCATCCCTGAAAAAATTTATTTGTTTAATTATTATATTTTGAGTAAAGATCTATTGATCCATGAATTTTAATCGATTAACCTATAATTGGTTGGATCCATTTTGAAGAGAAAATAAAAGATTTAACTGAAATTTAAGATGAAAAGATTCATACAGGTTTTTATTTTTTAAAATTTAAGTCATTTTATTGGAATTTTTCATTCTGAGTTATAATTCTTCTCACTTAAACACTCCAGCCTAAAATTTTTACAAGAATTTAAGATAGTAAAATAGATTTCACAATGAATTTACAAAGAGATGGTTTGGTTACTACGACTAATAATGTGTTAGTGGGCGTCACAGAATGAAATACGTGCGTACAAGCACAAATACTTAAAAAATATATATAAAGAACGTGTGTAGGAACTTGATTCGAAAACATTAAGCAGACTTTCTACCGTTTTCGATCGATGATCGTGAAAAATAATGAAACGATATTCTTACCCTCTTCAGATGCTCGACGTTTTCGATTAAAATTTAATAAATTGGCACCTAAACTCATTTTTTTTGTATGAAAATTCTACCGTTTTGAATAACTATGTGTGTAAAAGAATATCATGAAAAGTATTCTACACGACTCACTACCACAAAGAGTACTGGCATTCTGATATACACAGCTGCAAAAAGCAGTGGCGTGGTAAGCATGAGCTACCTCTACCTGACTAAAGCCGCTCTTCCCGCGGCAAACTTCCAAGTTGGAACTCTATCTTATTCGTACGTTTCATTCTCATTGGCTGCTCTGACGAGTCGTCCAATTTCAACCAATCATTTCTCCGAAACCAGAATCATTTTTTGTTATAAAATAATAAATATTTTTTAATATTAAATTCAATTTTCTTTATTAATAGAATGACTTCATCATATTGTAATAAAAAAAAATATGATTTTTACGCCGTTTCAGCTAAATTCTTTAAAGCTTCGTATGAGAAACGATGTAGATGCCATTCTTCCGATTCGGTAATATCTTTTGCACCTCGTTTTATATAGAAATTTTTTGCTGGATTCCACTGTAATACAGCAAAATCTATTCGACTACAATTATTATTTAATGCTTCCTGAAATTAATAAATTCATAAATAGCTGTTAATACATGTGGAATTTTTAAATTTTATAATCCCACATTGAATATTTAAAGTATAATTACTTTAGCCACAGCTTTTAATAATTTTTCACCAATATGCTTCCTACGATGAGAAGATGTCACACATAAATCTTCCAAGTACATAGCTTTACCAAGCCATGTTGAATATGTAAAATAATAAATGGCATATCCTATAACTTGACTATTAAATGATGCCACATGACAACAATAAGAAGGTGGATTGGTATCAAAGCCATCTCTTATTAAAGCTAATAAATAAAAAACATTATATAAAAATTCAATTTCTTTATGTACTTCAAAAATCTTACTATCGACGTCGATTTTTGGTCCATTTGGCATTTTTTCAAAGTCAGCCAATTCCTGTATTAATAATAAATATATTAACAAAAATTTGCGATAAAAATTCTTCAGAATATACTTGTATAAGTTCGCGAATTCGTTGACAATCTTCTCGTTTTGCTTTACGTATTTCTATCTCGTCCATTGCGTTATTATTCTTGTATGCTTTCAGTCGTCTTGACTGATACTGACTGAGCTAATTATGATTTTAATAAACGTTGTAAACGTACTATATATATATATATATATATATATATATATATACGTATATATAATAGATTATATAAAATATGTTTAGAATAAAAGTAATATAACATTACTTATTTCCATTTTTTAAAATGCATTTCAAGTTGTTAATTTGGTTTTTAGTTGACAACAGCATTATATAATGATAAATAGACTCATAAATGTATTCAATGATTTAAATTGTTAGCTTTGAAACCAATTTTTCTTCATTGTCTGCTCAAATTACGTTCATATCACATCACTTACCGGTATGTAAAAGGGAAAACATAATGTGAAAAGTCAAATAATTTATTGCAATGGACAAAGTAATGATACGTGAAGCAAGATGCGAAGATTGCAAGCAAATTCGAATGCTTATTCAGGTATCTATTGCATTATATATATTCTTACTAATATGAATTTCATAACACTTTCTTTTTAAATATAGGAATTAGCTGATTTGCACAAATTTTCTGATGGCCCTGAAATTGATGTCAAAAGTGAGATTTTTTTGTTATAAACAGAAACTTGCATTATAAATTTTATTTTTTTTCAGCTTTAATGAAAGATGGTTTTAACACAAATCCACCTATGTATCATTGTTATGTAGCATTGGTAAATGAACAAATTATAGGATACGCACTTTATTATTGTACATATTCTATATTGATTGGAAGAACTATGAAATTAGAAGATATATATGTGAAATCTTCTCATCGAAAAATGCATATTGGTGATAACTTATTGAAAATGGTGGCAAAAGTATAATTGCATTTGTAAAAGTATAATATTCATAATTATATATTAATAACATTAATATGAATTTTAGGAAGCACTAAATAAAAATTGTTATCAGTTAGATTTTATGGTATCACAATATAATCCGGCCACACAATTTTATCAAAAGAAAGGAGCAGAAGATATCACAGCATAAAAAAAAAAGGATTTTGCACCGTTTTTCTTATAATGCTATAAAAAATTTAGCTGAAAAATTGTAAGTTTGGTTACTATTGTTCAATAGTTATTAATAAAATAATAGATTTTACTAATTAAAGAAAAGAAATACAAGATAGTAATTTATAAAATAAAATTTATATAACTGTGCAACTATCTTACTGAACTTACATAAAAGAAGCTTTATTACCAGAATTATTTAAAATATAATGAGTTGTTACTTTTTTAATGTCAGACACTTAAATGTCACATTATATTTTCTTTAGTTTCATGTGAATAACAGAGAATATCGCCATTATTATGTCACTTTCCAACCACATATACTGTACAACTTAATTTTTAATACTGCATCACAGAATAACACTGCGCAGGCATACAATAAATAGTTAATAATTATTCTTGGATAACATTTTAGAATTTTCATGAACGCTTTGTCAGTATCAAAACAATATTTCAATTTTATAAATTAGAATACTTTCTCATATATGTGGACAATGAAATCGACTGTCCATGTGTTCTTACCCATGCTTCAAGCTTTTAGGTTTATTCTATTAAAATTTATTTTTCAATTAGGTCATTTTTGAGAATTCGTGAGATTTTAAGAAAAAATTTCAAAGATAACTTTTAAAGTCATAAACATAATATATGTAAAGATATTACCGAGTTTCTCTTTTCCACAATATTTGAGTACACTTGTTTTATAGTATTCATATTATGATACTGTAAATTTTGCCTAGAATTATGAAATTGATGGTATTTCAAAATTAACATTAAGTTTTGCAGAGTGAGCTAGTTTAACAATAGTTGAAAGTTTAACAGCGACACGCGCTGCTTCGTCAAGATCATCGATAGGTACGATTTTCAAGCCTGCAGTTGCAATTAAAGCCTTGGCTTCATCAACGTTGGTTCCCTGAAAGTTAATATTTTTTTATTTATGTGTAATCAGTAAAATTGATTATTCAAATGACGATTATATCGTTTACCTGTAGTCTAACAACAACAGGCACTTTGAGATCAAGTTCTTTAGTTGCAGCGATAATACCTTCTGCGATGACATCACACCTCATAATACCACCAAATATATTAACCAAGAGTGCATGCACCTACATATTTATGAATTGATGTATTTAATATTTATACATTGTTTTTCAGAAGTAAAATGAAATTTAGGTACAAAATATATATTACTCTTGAATCGGATGTAATAATTTTAAATGCTTCTTTTACAGCAGAGGTAGTAGCACCACCTCCAACATCCAAGAAATTAGCAGGTTCTCCTCCATGCAACTTAATTATATCCATAGTGGCCATAGCTAATCCAGCTCCATTTACCATGCAACCAATGTTACCATCAAGAGCAATGTAATTCAGATCAAATTTGGCAGCCTCGACTTCTTTAGGATCTTCCTGTGTCCAATCTCTCAAAGAAAATAGTTCTTTTTGCCTGAATTCAGCATTGTCATCAAATCTACATTTGCAGTCCAATGCAAAGTCTATAAAATTTAACAAAAAATATATTATTGAGAGAAATTGATTAGAATGTTATATGTATGGAATACATACAATTTCCATTAATATCTTCTGCAAGAGGATTAACTTCTAACAAAAGAGCATCTTTCTTGAGGAACAACTGATACAGATTTACAATGATTTGCGAAATATAATCCTTGACATTTTCAAGACCAAGTTTTACAGCAATTCGATCAGCTTGCTCTTTCGTAATTCCTTTGTTTATGTCTATGGGATCGTACATTATAGCAGTAGGGTTTGTTGCAGCTACTTCTTCAATATTTACACCCCCTTGGCTCGAAGCAATTATTACAGGACCCTATTCGCACATTATTCACATTATAAAATGATTCAGTTCAATTATTTTATAAACACAATACACTTACCCCAAATGCTCTTTCCATCATTACAGCAAGATAATATTCCTTGCGAGGAAACATGCGTTGTGTTACCATTACAGCATTACATATCCTACCTGCTTCACCAGTTTGTTTTGTAATTAATAATTTACCTAACATTTGACTCGCTAAAGCTTTTGCTTCCTCCGGTCTATACAATAAATATAAATTCTTAATGAAGAGTATTAACAAATGACAAATGAATTGACTATACTTACGTTTCACACATTTTTACTCCACTGACACTAGAATCCTTAAAATGTCCTTTTCCTCTACCACCTGCAAGAACTTGGGCTTTCAGCACAATATCTTTAGTTTTCAAATCAGCTGCAAGTTTTGCAGCTTCATCTGGTGTTTTCGCAACACCAAATTTGGGAGTAGGTACACCAGCTTCATTGAGCAGGCTGTAGCTGATATGTTCGTGTACATTTAGAGATCTTGATGGTTGAACAACAATGTTACTTTTACATGCTAAGATCTGAAATTTTTATAAAAAATCACTATGTTGAATTAAAAAATAAGAATAATTTGATAATAAATTAATTAATATTATTATCAATATTTATTTATATTAGTTTATAATTACAATGTTGGTCTGATTGATGTTATTTATAATTATTAATTAGTTTCAATGTCAGATGTTTATTTCACTAATGCCAATATCTGACTTCTGACAATGAATAGTTAAATATAAATTTTATGGTTCAAGGATATTTATAATGATTTATATAATATACCGTATATGAAACGAATTTATGAAAATTTTTTGAATTTCGAAATCGAATTATTGTAAAATTACTTATAAAATTAATCTATTACAAACACAATAACGTAAGCTCGTAAAAGTGTATAATTCATATAAATATACGATTCATTTTCAGATGTCATTTTTGACAAATCAATTATTTGTTGACAATGATCGGTTGAAGTTTAAATCCGAATGACGTACGCACGAACGTGCAAATGTCTCAGACCGAAAAAATTCAACTACGATTCAATCGAATACGATTGGAACTTGACCCGGATGATCGGGAAAAAACAAATATCATAGAAAAGAAGATGCGAATTTCGGCAATCAACGTTATTACGTAACTTGACATTCATGTAAAAAAAGGAGACAACGCGAGGAAGACAGAGAATTTTTCGTTTTTAATCGCAGCGTCGGTTCCTTGGCTTCGAATCAGCTGACCCTGGCGCTCAATTTAGCAGACTACAATCATCTAATATGGTGCTCGCCCTTTTCTCCTTTCTTTACTCGAAAAACTCGGTGGATAATCTATGGATTCGCTCGCGTTTTTGCACGCTGTGATTATCGATATAGAAAAATATTGTACGTGTTAGTATCTCTGGCCGGTTAATTTTCACGTTAAACGTACCTTTGTGCCGTTAAAACGTGCGAGATTTTCTGCGAGCAAGACCGCCCGTGACAACATGGTAGCCATTTTTGCGAGGCAATGCCAGCGTACTGCCAAACGATGTGTCGTCTTGTTCTACTCTCGATCGCACTCGTGCTCCCAGCCCCACTCTCTGCGCTCGCTTCCACCTTGACGTTTGCAAACTCGGGACCGTGACGCAACGCGCATGACGATTTTAATATTAGTCAGCGCTGCGCGTGAACCGCGCGTGTCTCTTTCTCCGATTCTACTTCCTTTATTTCGATCCTCGTTTCGCACTAAAATAATCATTCAGACAATTTTTTTAATTTACTCACAATATATTAAAACTACAATTATGTATTATTTTATAATCGAAATATACTATTATATTTGAATATAATAATTTAAAAACATTATCATATTTAAATACAAATGAAAAATTATTTGATTACCTGGTATGGCTCGTACATTCCCGCGTCCACGTGTTGGCTGTTAATGTTAATTACTATTACGAATTGTACGAAACTCAATCCAATTGAGAGAATTACGCTTGATAAAAAAAAAGAAAACTATTGACATTTTTCACGGATTGAATTATATTGTAAACGATCTACAAAATTTTAACGGTGTATAACAAAGATGTATGATTACAAAAAAAATTTGACGATTGTTTAAAAAAATGTAACAAAATAAAAAATTATAAGAAATGCTATATATACATCTGGATACTCTTCATATATATTCACGTTCTTGGCTTGCAGGCTGAAGTTTGAATACTTTTGTTCTGACCGGTTAGAGAATTTTGCTTCCCCGTACGAAATGAAACTTCAAGATTTAGAGATTTCGCTAAATCGACCATCAAAGCCACTGTAACCGATACTTCAGCAGCTTTTGCAAAATCGTTGATCGATATGAGTTGTAATTTTGCGGCGTTAATTATTTCGCGCGCCTTATCCGCGTTGGTGCCCTAAAAAATTCATCAAGTATTTGCCGCATCGTGTAAAATTCTGTTTTAACGCTAAAATATAAATATTTACCTGCAACCTCACAATTAGCGGAATACCAAGGTTCAGATCTTTCGAAGCTTCTATAATACCTTGCGCGATTATATCGCATTTCATAATACCACCGAAAATATTTACAAAAATAGCTTTTACCTAAAAAAAAGGAAAAATTTTCCACACAAATTTCAAGTAAAGTACATTTTATAGCTTGATTTAAACCTTAGGGTCGGATGTTATAATTCTGAAAGCCTCTGTTACGGTCTCTTTTGTAGCGGCCCCACCAACATCAAGGAAGTTAGCGGGAGTGCCACCGTACAATTTGATAATGTCCATGGTAGCCATCGCCAGTCCAGCACCGTTCACCATGCAACCGATATTGCCGTCGAGAGATATATAATTTAAATTCAATTTTGTTGCTTTCACTTCGCTCGGATGTTGCTGACTCCAGTCGCGCAAAGCGAACAACTCCTTTTGTCTGAATTCAGCGCTATCGTCGAAATTGCACTTGCAATCTAGAGCATAATCTATAAAATGGAATTTGGTCTTCGTCAAAAACTCGAATTTTATATATTAAAATGAAGAAATGAAATTAAATTGAATAAGTAATTTAATTTTTAATTTTATATGATAAAATTATCATCAAATAAAATAAATAATAAATATTTCTTTCGATATTTACTATTATTTTATTTTTTTTTATTTTGTTGTATCTAAACTCACATTCTCTGCATACGTCTTCAGCAAATGGATTAATTTCAAGCAACAAAGCATCGGAGGTTACAAAGAAATTGTAAAGTTTGCATATAACTTCCATCGCAATTTCTTTCCCGTTTCCTGTTACGCCTAATTTTTCAGCTGCTTCACACGCTTGTTCATACGTAATTCCTTTACATATGTCAATTGGTATGTAATGTATGGCTTCTGGGTCCGTTGCCGCGATGTCTTCTATGTTGACACCGCCACGTCTCGAAACAATTATGACTGGACCCTAATCATCGTAACAGTTCCAATTCATTCCTTTTTTTATACGTATCATTCACTAAATAAATTGTTAAACGTACAACAAAACTTCTCTCAAGTACAATAGACAGGTAATACTCTTTGCGAGGGAACATACGCGTTGTAACCATTACGCTATTACAAATTTTACCAGCAGGCCCTGTTTGTTTCGTTACTAATAAATTTCCGAGCATTTTACACGCAACTTCTCTCGCTTCTTCGTGTCTAATCGTAAGAATGAGAAATATAAAAAAATAAAAATTATCTATTTCAATTTGGCTCAGAAATAGAAAACTCACGTATCGCACATGACCACACCACTGGTATTTGTACCTTTGAAGCGGCCTACACCTCTACCACCTGCGAGAACTTGTGCTTTTAAAACTATATCATTATTATTAAATGACTGAGCTATCTTAGCAGCTTCGTCTGGAGTTTTCGCTACTCCAAACGGTGGCACGGGAATTCCAGCTTTTTTCAATAACGTGTAAGCAATATTTTCGTGCACGTTCAAACATCTTATTTGTTGCTTAAATTTACAGGCTTTATTCAGCAAAAACTATAATGTTCATAAAATATTTAAGCAATAATACTTAATATCGTTTAGTCATTTATACGTACCCCAGGTTTTAATCTCGAAAAAGACAACCTTAATAATGTATTTAGTGACATATTTAACAGCGCAATTTAATTTTCATAATTATATGAATTTTTAAAAATACTGAATGTTTGATTATATAATAAAAAATTATATACGCTTAAAATAAAAGTTGCTGAGTTTTTGTATCGGTACAAAAACAAGTAAAATGAATTTTTCTTCGTGCGTTACACTTACTCGACAACGAAACGGACTGAAATGAGCATTTAATGTAGCGTATTTTTGTTTTAATGCTCTCTACGCGTCATTGTTTCATGTTTTCTTATAACATTGATAACAAGATCCGTATTATGCATTCTACAATATGCATCAAAGAACATGACGTGATATTTATTATCACAATCTCACAACGTAATAAGATACACGTGTTCTTCACGTGATCGACTTGAAGCTAAAATATTAATTGGTTTCGATTTTCGAGCTATAATTACCTAGGTATGTATAGGATAGAGCCAAAAGGTTGGAAATTTTCAACATGAATATTTTCGAAGTAATTCGCAAACAATTTTTATTATTTTTTTATATGCATTTAAAGGTATATTTCTTCATACATGTAACTTCTATATTCGAAGAGAAATTCATTAACAATGAAAAATCGTATTATTGAACATAAGAAAGAATTGTTTCTTATTAATACTTGAAATAAATTTAAATCTATTTCTTATCGATTAGACACCTAGGCTACTTTTGTAAGATTGCAAGAAAATAAATTACATGTACAAATCATTTTTAAGCGTTTGCAATAAAATTGTATACACAATTTAAAAAATGGTTCTGAAATCTCTACAGAAAACCCATAAATTCTGTGTTCTTTCTAGTTTTTGGATGTAATAAAATTACGTGTGGAAATAAAACGTAAAAAAATTGAATTTTGGTAACAAAATTTTTAATAAAATTTTTCTATCTCTTAAATATGTAAATCATGTTTAAATACTATATTGGATTTATATAAAACTCGAATTTTAAATACAAATTTATGTTCAATGAAAATAATTTATCAGATTTTATATTTTAGAGATACTTGTATTAATAATTTTAAGAATTCGAAATACAATTAATACAAGAAGTCAAATTTCGTTTTTTTCGTGTATCTAAAATAAAAATGGTTCAAACTCAACCATAA
Source organism: Goniozus legneri (assembly GCA_003055095.1). Lineage (NCBI taxonomy): Eukaryota > Metazoa > Arthropoda > Insecta > Hymenoptera > Bethylidae > Goniozus > Goniozus legneri. Next base: position 15,667 of record NCVS01004699.1, on the reverse strand, counting down.
TCACTTTTGTACTTTTAAAAATAACTCCAACGCCGATATATTTACTCAACTACATTTATGATTAATTGTACTCCTTCATTAATTTACTTTGCAATTTTCTCATCTATGTTATATGTATTGCAAAGGCAATATAACCCGCTCGTTGCTATTCAACCGAACAAAAAGAATTTTACTGTTCTTATCTAGCCTTAGCAGTCTTAAAGTCTGAATACAAAAACGTTTTCATTTATATTTAATAACTAAATCTGTCATTAAGTGTTCTGCCGGTTACACCCAAGTCTCTAGATGAGCTGTACATAATTTTACTGAAGGTGCGGTCATCGACTTCGGTCCTAAGATCGTTGGTGGTAGGGACATGACGTGTTCGGGATCTTGAACGAGATCGTGAACGGGATCGTGGACGAGTCATTATAGACGATCGATTCATCTGCAATGTCAAAAAATATTTAAAAATTTGTTCATTAATTCGAAATTTTTTTTATAATGTTTTCAGCTGTGAAATTACCATATTTGTGGATTGAATATTTTGTCTGAAAGGAGAACGTCCTCTGGGAAGTGATCGCATATTCAGGTTCAACGAATGTTGACGAGGATTTGTATATTCCATTCCAATAGGTTCCATGGTACCCAAATGCCCCAAAGGCATATACGTGACATTAGAGTTGGCATTCAGCCGTGCCGCGCTAAAAAGTTTTGAAAAATAAAATTTTAGAAAAATTCATACATATAATATATGTATACAATTTGGACAATGGAACTTGTCGGGTTTTAAATTGAGCGAACAAAATTAATTTATCATACTTCAGTCTCAGCAATTTTTGTTCATACTGAGCACGTCTCTGCGCCCGCGCAATTTGATCCGAGCGTAATCCTCCGGTGATGAAATTTCGCTGAGATGTTAATATCTGTTGTCGTCTGTCTAAACTTCTTTGTTGTAGAGTTGTTAGTGTTTTTGCCACCTGTGGAGCCTGTAAGAAATTTTTATTAAAATTTCAAACTTTCTTAAATTCGATGATGTGCCATTAAACAAACATACCCTGTATTGATTTTGCATAGCGAGTCTCTGGCTCTGTCGTTGCAACAATATTTGTTTCGCTCGTTTGACTCGATTGCGATAAGCAACTTGCGCAGGATTCTGATATCCCAATCGATTGTGTACGGATGTGGGATCGTTCAAGTTTGGTAAGCTGCTTGTTCTCTTCAATGTTTTTTTGTTATTGGTGAAGAAACCGCCTTGTGAGAAAGTCAGATTTGTACGACTTCTACTGCGTGTCAAACCAAACTTGTTGTTGCGACCACGACGTGCATTGAAATTATTATTTTGTTTGACATTGGTCTTCTGATTTAAAGCAAGATTACTCCTTGAACGAACAAGGCCGTTTCTGTTGAATGGTTTTTTGACGACTCTAGCTTGTGCGTTATTGCTTCGATTACGTTTCCAATTCTGCTCATTTTTGCCAGAAGTAGTAGCAGCAGAAGCGCCACGCGTTGCTCTATTTCTACCTCTGAGACCAGGGCGTCCTCGCGTAGCACCGCGATTACGTTTAGCTCCTGGGTTTCCACTCGTTGTGGCCTTTTTCTTTTTCCCCTTTTTCTCCATCTTAATGATTTCATCTTAAAATAAAAAATTGGGAATAATTTAATCAATATACCAAGTTGAACACCACAGACGGACATCTGGAAACGTTTGAATCTGGGATCATTAAAATTATATCCCCGGAATCGCGACGAAAATGTGTAAATCCATTGATTGATCGACTTCATCGCTCAGTTATTTTCACTACCACTGAATTCAATAAATCATTTTTTCGATTCAGAAACCATTTCGAAGGCTAAATTTTTCCTAGTATCTACTACAAAAATTTAAGATTTTATTTGTATTATTAATGTGAAATCGAAACTAGTGAGATACTATCTTTATCAAGATTTTCAAGAATGTAATTATGTTATAACAAAAACATCACAATATTAAAATTAGAAATAAAACCAATTTTCAGCTGGACCAAACTTAATTTTAAACAAATTTATAAAATGAATTTAATCGAAGTAGTATATTTAACTATATATAAATTTCTCTGGTTGAAAGTTATATTTGTTATCTCATAAATTTGTCCTCTTCTCCATTAACTTTTTTGTGAACTTCATATGATCCAAATATATCTTTATCTTTACATTCTCAAATGATTCCCAATGGCTTCTTCTCAGCTCATTAAAAGTGGTACAGGTGCTGGTTCCTCATTTCTTATAATAATATCCATGGTGTTTAATCGATTGAAATGATGTTTGTTGAATATCAGTCTTAACATTCTCTGACTAATATAGTCGGATTGATATATCAGTTGACAGTGTCACATTGCAGAAACACAATTAGTTGCACTATTTTATTAAATAATGGAGTGAAATCTTCTGATGTCACATATATTTGATTCATTAAATTCCAGCAGTCTCTAAAGGTTCTTAGAGAGGTTCTTTGTTCATAGGCAAATTATACAAAGCCAAATGAACTTCATAATCCATGTTCACTTAAGTAATTAATGATTGTGTATTTATTCAACCAATGAAAACTCTCATTTCCTTTTGAAAAATTTTTAGCCAGAAAATAAACTTATTCTTTCATATTTGTCGGATAATTCATTGAGAGATAAAGAATCTTGTATCTGCTGTTTATAATATGACATAATCTTTGTGAATAAAATATACCAAATCACATACAGTCAAACTCGTGGAACAGACAATGATGATATTTAATAGATATGGCCATGTTTTGTGAAAAAATCCATGTTTCATCATATGTAACACTGATGATTCATCATTTGTCATTTTACTCCTCTATATACTTATACTCTCTAATAAAGCCAGAGTATGTTTCATTTGATGTAATTGTCAAATTACAATAACCTTTCATCAATTGTCTCGCGAATGTAACTAAGTTTTGAAAAATAAATGACGTTAATACTAAACGTATTAATTCGCTATCTCGTTATCGGTATTTTGAGACTAGTCAAGTGGGAGCATTGGCCATTAACAGAAAGCTTATCCCCGTCGTGTCTTGTATGACCAAAGATGGAATATTCGGATGCGTAATGCTGACAAAAATATCATTCGGATATCGTGAACACACACCACCTCCCACGCGTTTAGAAAGCGGAAACCCGTTCTCAACAGAGATCGAAGGGGGTCGAAATATATGAGTCCTGACGTTGCACGAGTATTTTTAATGCCCTATATGTGTACAGCATCGTGTTACTTTGCGTGTCCAGCACACGCCGTTACGTAATCCATCGGGAAAGAATAATTGCACTATCCGCCAATTTTCCGTGGAAAGTGTGGGTGTCCATTATCCTGGCGCTACCCCTTCGAACAATTGCGCTAAACGCGAAACTGGTTGAAAATAACTGTGCGTGTTATTTTTTAACGTCGGATGACTTCGTCGTCGCCATTTTGCGAGCGGCACAAGGGGACGATAGTAATCACAGGCCCAAACGAAATCAATGCCGAAATTCCTGGAGCTTTGACACTCCGGCCACTTACCAAGCGACATATTCACTTTAGCATCGAGTTCCGACATATTTACGGTTATTGCGTTATCTTCTTAGTCGTTTTTATCAATAGCGATCGTCCGTAATGTATTATTCTCCTTTTAGAGAAATGTAATTTCTTTTCACAACTCTTCACACCACTGTATATATAAATGCTTCACGAGTTTATATATTATATCTTGAGATAATACCGCTAAGACGTAAGAGACTAAAGTGAATTAGCGAACACAAAACTATCGTCTAAGCGGCCTGTGTTCCGTGAACTAGAAAATCGACTGTGGTTGTGGATCGTGGAAGCTCGATATGCGTAATATGGCGTTGCTTTTAGCATGATGAGTTACAGCCAATCAGCTTCGCTGTAGTATTAACGTACGAGTCTCTGCATTGGCCCAATGGAAAATATGCGAATGAAAAACACCAATCGTATTGCAAGTTGTAACGATTGAGAGGTAAGTGCAACCAATCATTAAACGTAAATAGAAAAACATTGAATCTCATGGAATTTCATACGTTCAAATATTCGTTGTATTTTGGAGATGTAACAGTGGTAACATCAATTGCTCAAATATAACTTCAAACTGCGATTTGATTCAATGAATAAACACTATAAATTTGAATAAACAAACTTATGTTATAATTGTGACAATAGTATATTTTTTCATCTAGTTAATCTTATTTTATTACTATTGAAAGATGGTTAGAACAAAGGCAGACAGAGTTTCAGTTAAAGGTATGAACGAAAGCCTATTATTTTGATTATTTAAATAAAATAATGTACAGTTATATATTTAAATTTTTTATGTTATCAATGGTAAAATATTTGATAAGAAAATAAATTTTAGCTTGCGTCAGCACTATTTATTTATTTTTATTTTTAATTCTAATTCTTCTGCAAACATGTTAAATGAATATGAATAGATATCATATATATTTAATATTTTATAATTTATAGCTGTAGGAAGCAAAGCTCCTCACAAAATCGCAGCTACAACAACACCATCTAAAAAATCAAGCAGCAAAGGTAAAAATTAATTTATAAAACGTTATTAAAATATTTTAAAAAATTATTGCTGTATAATAGGAGGTCGTAGTTATTCTGGAGGTAATCCATATCACCCACGAGATACACCAGATTGGCAGAAACCAATAACTTCCTTTTTCAATGGACCTCCACATAGCGAACCAAAAAATGTATCAACTGACAATGAACACAAGACTGAACCATCTTCTTCTTCTTCATCTTTCCCGGTATATAATTAAATATATGTTGTGATATAAATATTATTTTTATCATATTACATAAATTACGTTTTTGTACAGTTATATATTTTTTATGGTAATTGATATTTTTATGATTTTATAGACACAAGATAATAGCGACGATGACAAAGAAGATGAAGATTATGAAGCTACATCTTCAACTGAATAATTATTTTAATTATTGATAAAATCTTAATTTTTATTTTAGAAACATAATTATATAATATATCTCATTTATGTTATTTTTTATAAAAATAAACGTTCATAAATTGAAGAAAAATACTTGTTTAGACTAATAATAAAATATAGTTGTTGTTCAAATGAAAACAGTATTTATATAAATTATTTCAAATAAAGTTGGTTTATAAAATTGAATTGTTTTTCATTTCAATCTAAAATACATTGAAATTGCGGATCTCAATAACAAGGGTTCTGTAAACCGACAAATCTGTCGCGTATACTTATGTATGTATTTACTTATTTTATAATCTACAAATGATTAACATTCAACCAATAACATCAATTGCGATTCATATTTACGTATATAAGATCTAATATAAGGTCTTAATTTCTTTTATTCTTATTATTATTGCTTTTAAATCAGTTGAAGTCTAGATTGTTATTGGCTTTAAATGGATACGTTTGGGGACGCTCATTACCGTCAAAATCGAGTAGTTTCTGTTGGCTCTCAGATGCTACTGATAGTGGAAATTGAATAAAAGAGTTAACGACAAAATTTTTTTTTACTCTCAGTCATCTTGAATTTTTATATTGGACGGATGTACGCGAACTCATAACTTTGGCTTCTTTTTATTTCGTTGAAGATCAGATTGTTACTAAAACAAGAAAACCGGCTGCGTAACAACTGTTCAACCATGGCTAGTGTTTCATATCAAATAGCAAACTTGCTAGAAAAGGTAGAAAAATATTTCAAATGCTAATTACAAATCATTCTTCTTAATATTAAATACTTTTTATCCTGCTTAATTTATTTTAATAGATGATACAAATTATTCATTTCGTTACATAACCTTATTTTTATGCCGAATGTCTATTATGAATTTTATCCTTCAAATACGAAAAGTTCATTCATTGTTATATCAATTATTTCTATTTAAATTTTATTGGGAATATATTACCTATGATATTCAAGTGCAATAAAATTGTGAACTGATTGTGGCTTTGTAGATTTGAGTTGAAATTTATTTTTGTTCAAATGATGAAGCATATTTTATTTTGAGAACAAAATATTATATTATTTTTCAGATGACTTCCAACGATAAGGACTTTAGGTTCATGGCGACAAATGATTTAATGAGTGAACTACAAAAGGATAGCATAAAATTAGACGACGATTCAGAACGTAAAGTAGTAAAAATGCTTTTAAAACTTTTAGAGGATAAAAATGGAGAAGTACAAAATCTTGCTGTAAAATGGTATAGTATTGAGAATAATGATCTTTACTGCTTTTTTCATTGATTTATTAGTTTTATTGCATCACATATGATGTGTGATCATTAGTTGCTTTTTCTACTTTGCAAAGTATTTCCTACATTTGGACACGATTACAGAAACGTGTCCAATTTCAGTTTGGGGCCACTGGTGAATAAGGTCAAAGAATATCAAGTGGAAACTATTGTTGACGCCTTGTGCAGTAATATGGTATCCGACAAAGAACAATTGAGAGATATTTCAAGCATAGGTCTGAAAACAGTAATTTCTGAACTTCCTCTTGGTTCGAGTGTTCTTGTTGCCAATGTCTGCAAACGTATCACTGGTCGTTTGAGTACTGCTATTGAAAAAGTATTATATCCAAAGTTCTTTTATTATCTACTTATAAATGATTATGTCATTCGTTGATAAATTTATTTTGTTGTAGCAAGAAGATGTTTCTGTACAACTTGAAGCATTGGATATTGTGGCTGATTTATTATCACGATTTGGTGGTTTATTGGTCACATATCATTCTTGTATCCTAGGAGCTTTGTTACCACAATTATCGTCACCTAGACAAGCTGTGCGTAAACGTACTATTGTTGCTTTGAGTTATCTATTAACATCTAGTAACAATTACTTATATAATAAACTTCTCGATCATTTACTTGATGGACTTTCAACACAAACAACAAAAAGTATCATTCGAACATATATCCAATGTATTGCTTCCATTTGGTTAGTAGTACAATATTGAAAGTGAAGTCATAAATATTAAGGATAAGTTATATCTAATTATTATAATTGTTTAATAGTCGTCAAGCTGGACATAGATTTGGAGAACAGATAGAAAGAGTAATGCCATTAATTGTACAGTATAGTAACGAAGATGATGATGAATTGAGAGAATACTGCTTACAAGCTTTCGAATCATTTGTTTATAGATGTCCAAAAGAAATAACTCCACATATAAATAAGGTAAGATAAAATAGAAGCATTAAAATAAATTTCATTTCACTATATTATAATGTGGGATTTCAGATCATCAAAATTTGTTTGACGTACATAATATATGATCCAAATTACAATTATGATGATGACATTAATGAACAATCTGATGGTGAAGGAATTATTATGGAAACTGAAGAAGATGGTGATGATGATGGAGAAGATGAGTATTCTGATGATGATGATATGAGTTGGAAAGTACGTCGAGCTGCTGCAAAATGTCTCGAAGCTGTGGTTTCTAGCAGGAGAGAGTTATTATCTGAACTTTATAAAGTAGTTTCTCCTGCTTTAATAGCTAGATTTAAAGGTAATAAAATTTGATCTGTATAAACAGAATTGAAATTTTATTTTAACTACAATGATATTTTTCTTGTATTTAGAGAGAGAAGAGAATGTTAAATCTGATATTTTTCATGCATATATTGCACTCTTGAGACAAACAAGGCCCGCCACTGGCATTCCATTAGATCCAGATTCAATGGAAGATGAGGAAGGTCCAGTATCTTTATTACAGCAACAAGTACCATTAATAGTTAAAGCTGTTCACCGCCAAATGAAAGAAAAGAGTATCAAAACTAGACAAGATTGTTTTGCATTACTCAAAGAATTGGTGATGGTTTTACCAGGTGCTCTTATCAATCATATTTCCGCGTTAATACCTGGTATACAATATTCACTGGGTGATAAGAACTCCTCTTCTAACATGAAAATTGATACATTGGCATTTTTACACATTTTGTTGGTAACTCATCAGCCTGAAGCATTTCATGCCCATATGTCAGTTTTGGCTCCGCCTATAATAGCTGCTGTAGGCGATCCATTCTATAAAATTACAGCCGAAGCATTACTTGTTTTGCAGCAGCTTGTTCAAGTTATAAGACCTCACAGTGAGTTGTTGAATTTACAATTATTCAGTGAGTTGCTAGATCTGATTTGTTTAAAGTTGAAATTTAAATATTTTAATAGATACAACATTCGATTATAACTACGCTTCTTTGGCGAATGAGATATATTATTGCACGTTAATGAGATTAAAAACTGCTGATATTGATCAAGAGGTGAAAGAACGTGCTATCGCATCCATGGGACAGATAATTGCACATTTTGGCGATATTTTATGCACTGAGCTACCCGTTTGTCTTCCAATTTTCTTGGACAGATTGCGCAACGAAATAACTCGTTTAACAACAGTTAAAGCATTAACATGCATAGCTGCATCACCATTAAGAGTTGATTTAAAACCGATTATGGTTAGAAAATTGTTCATTTTAATTAAAAATTTTGTATTTATTAGAATTTATCATTATATTATTACAGGAAGCTGCAATCCCAATACTTGGTTCATTTTTGCGGAAGAATCAACGGGCTTTGAAGTTATGCTCATTACCACTTTTAGATACATTAGTTCGCAATTATAGCTCTGCTATACATACAGATTTATTGGACAAGGTATTTCACATTGTATCTTATTTAATAACAAAGTTATTTATATTTAACGGATATCTATTTTATTAACAGGTTACAGCAGAATTACCGGCATTGCTGAATGAGACTGATTTGCACATAGCTCAGTTAACACTTAATTTATTAACAACGATTGCTAAATTGCATCCAGAGGCGCTAAAGAGAATGCCTGATAATATCTTAAAAGAAATATTAGTATTAGTCAGATCTCCGCTTCTTCAAGGTTAAACCAATTTGAATGTTTTCAGAATCGTATAAGTTCCGTGAAATTTATTGGATATAAAATAATATAATGTTTTTTTCTAAATAGGTGTTGCACTAAATTCCATGTTGGAATTTTTCCAAGCACTTGTTCAAGCAGATATACCAAATTTGGGTTATCGAGAACTACTAGCGATGTTAATAGCACCGGTCAGTCAATCTACACTTCACAAACAAGCATACCATTCTTTAGCAAAATGTGCAGCTGCGTTGACTATCACTTGGCATCAAGAGACTCATGCTGTTGTTGAACAATTTTTAACAGACGTGCAAAACCCACGGAGTGATGCACACCATATTTTCGCATTATTAGTTATTGGCGAAATTGGTAAACACGTGTAAGTGAATACATTTATAATAATATGCCAATTCTAAGAAATAAACTAAAACATAATATTTATGCGTATACATATTTATTTATTTACAGCGATTTGAGCAATATCAGTCAGTTGAAAACTATAATTTTAAATTCTTTTACATCTCATTCGGAAGAAGTGAAATCTGCTGCTAGTTATACACTCGGAAACTTAGCCGTTGGTAATTTACCCGAATACCTACCTTTTATACTCAAAAATATAGAATCGCAACCAAAACGTCAATATCTTCTTTTACACTCATTGAAAGAGGTATGCAAAATCACAATTAAACTTTGGTTTATAAAAAATAAATATCCAGAGTCTTTAATTTCTATATTAATAATTTTAGATCATCACCTGTCAATCGTCTAGCCCATCGGGCGTAACGCATTTACAAAAGTTCGTGCCTTCAATTTGGATGCTTTTATACCGGCACTGCGAGTGTACGGAAGAAGGCACACGTAATGTTGTTGCAGAATGTCTCGGAAAATTAACATTAATCGATCCAACGGCACTATTACCCAAATTACAAGAATCTTTAAAATCACCATCCGCTTTGATGAGGACGACAACTGTTACAGCTGTCAAGTTTACTATTTCTGATCAAGTGAGTTTCACTATAACTCAATTGAAAAAAAAAGATAAATGATATAACATTTTAAAAAATCTTACGTTATTTTACAGCCACAACAAATAGATAGCATGCTAAAGCAATGTATGGGCAATTTCTTAGTCGCGTTAGAAGACCCTGATCTTAATGTGAGAAGGGTTGCGTTAGTTGCTTTTAATTCAGCCGCTCATAACAAACCTATGCTGATACGAGATTTACTAGATACCGTACTCCCGCATTTATATGCTGAAACTAATATTAAGGTAAGTAAATAACTGTGGCTTGAACTCATTTTTCAAAATCTGTCATGGTTTTTTCTCATGATATTGCAGAAAGAACTGATTAGAGAGGTTGAAATGGGTCCCTTTAAACACACAGTGGATGATGGATTAGACCTTAGAAAAGCAGCATTTGAATGCATGTATACTTTATTAGATTCTTGTTTGGATCGATTGGACGTTTTTGAATTCCTGAACCATGTGGAGCATGGTCTAAGAGATCATTACGACATTAAAATGTTAACGTACCTTATGACTGCCCGACTGGCGCAATTATGTCCCACAGCTGTTCTTCAAAGTATGGCAATTCATTTGTTAAACTAATTTTGTGATTTTGTATAATAAAATTATTTGATGATATTTCTTAGGGTTAGACCGATTGGTAGATCCATTGAAAACTACTTGTACTATGAAAGTCAGAGCTAATTCGGTTAAGCAAGAATACGAAAAACAAGACGAATTAAAACGGTCAGCTTTGAGAGCTGTAGCAGCATTGCTTACTATACCAGATGCCGGTAAACTATAAAATGTTATATGAAATAGATTTTTTACACGTTTTGATACTAATCATAACTCTTACTTTTTTAGACAAAAATCCAGCATTGACTGAATTTGTGACTCAACTTAAAGCTGCTCCTGAATTACGGCCACTCTTTGAGCTCATACAGAAGGATTGTGCGGGAAATAATGTAAACGAAGTAATGGATCAAAGTTGAAAAATTAATATTTACTTTTATAACTGATAAGTTGCCGTTAGTTAAGTATTCGTGGTCATACTATTCATAGTTTACTCGTGTATGTTACTTTTTCATTATTATCTTGAATTTAAATGTACTTTGAAATAAATGTGATTTCATGTAACACAACATGTATAAACTTGAAAATAAATTTACAGACAGCAAGCATTTTATGATCATATGAAGATTGCAATTATTTCAGTCTTTAAAGTTTTGTAATTTTTAGATTAAAAGTAAATGTAAAAACATACAAATTTTTAAAATAGATTATTCAATTAGAAGTTCAGTTCTACCACTGTTGTCAATAAGTTATTTTGTTCAAAAATTATAACTACTGAGATTTTATAAATCATACTTTTTACATTTATTTATATATTACATCATACAATAAGAATAGTCTAGTAAATTCAACTACTTGTATTACTTTGATACAAGTATTTATGTTTACTCATCCGGAATTGGATCAAGACCCTGCAATTGGAAACAAAACTTGAATAAATTGAATGTGGAAATAAGTTATGTAAACTTACAGTTGAAACCCATGGACCTCCTCTTAAACGACAATCTCTTGTGAACATTGCCCGATCCCAAACTGCTCTTAAATCCCTTCGCATTGGCTATGATGAATATCAAAATTGTATTTATAAGAAATTAGTCATATATTATGCGATAAATCGAAGAATCGCACATTAGGCATATGAATGCAAAAATAACATTCAAATATATGCCTTATCATTTGATAAGAGGTTACAAAAAATAAACTTACGTTTCCAAGTATCCATTGATTTGTGAAATAAGCAAATGTTTGTGGGATAGCTAAGAGTGTTACGCAGAGTGCGGCACCAGGTAACGCTTCCCACCACATATTTGTAAAATTAACAATGCTACAGAATATATTTCAATTGTCAAGGGATGAAAATTTGGCGAATTTAGTGTCAGACATATTATATATGCGCATGCGCATTATTACATAATTGTTGATGTAAAACGATCCAATTATTGGAGGAAAAGAATAACAATTTTGATTGTGATTGGTCACTGATTAAATTTTGTCCAAAAATTCAAACAGCTGTGCCAAGCATAAAATGTCTACGATTGGAGCGAACAAGAACGATTTTTCAACAGATCAACCCACGCTATATTTTGACAGCTATTTAAGCGAACACGTTTTATCGCTTTCTTCTTAAACTTTTTTCTTGTGAAATCAAAATGGTATATTATTTTACAAGTGATGGTATGTTAAATTTTTAATATCTATAACAAAATTTCATTATTTATATAATGATTTTATTTTTTATTATTTTACAAAATTCTTAGTTATTTATCAGAAGGTTATAATTTTTTTATTTTTTTAGTGGTTCAGCCACCAGTGACACTTTTTATGGGATTTGATAAATATGAAAGTAAGTAAAAATTATAGTGAAATTTAACAACTATGAGAACTAGTTTTTATGTAAATAAATTCATTTAAACAAATTTGATTTATTTACTTTATAATTGCAGATGAAGACCTCATTAAATGGGGTTGGCCAGAAGATGTTTGGTTTCACGTTGACAAGTATTCGTCAGCCCATGTGTATTTGCGACTTCGACCTGCAAGTGAATTATAATAAAATTGAATAATAATTTTAATTTATATAATAAAATGGTGTTTTTTAAACAGGGACAAACAATAGATGACATCCCTAGTTCAGTTTTGGAAGATGCAGCACAGTTAGTAAAAGCTAATAGTATTGAAGGGAACAAAATTAATGATATTGATGTTGTATATACTATGTGGGCAAATTTGAAAAAAACTGCAAGTATGGAAGTTGGTCAAGTTGGATTCCATAAAGAGAAAGAAGTTCGTAAAATGCATGTTGCTAAACGTTCAAATGTTATTGTCAATCGATTAAATAAAACTAAGAGAACAGAAGAAGTGAACTTTCGAGCAGAAAGAGAAAAGAGAGATCGATTGGAAAGAGAGGATAAAAAGAAACAGTTGAGGGAACAAAAAGAAAGAGAGAAAGCTGAAGAGAAACGCCGACAAGAAGAAGCTGAAATAAGGTACTTTTAATGACATTTAATGATAATTATCATGAACCTTGAGAACTAATGTTTTGAATCTTTTTTTTCTATTTTCAGAAGTTACAATTCTTTATTTAATTCATCTAATATGACAACAAATACAGAAAATACTGGATACGACTCGGATGATTTTATGTGATGTATTTTCATTATAATTATAAAATATATATATTTTCTGTTTTATTCAAGACAAGTACTGAAAGAAGAAAATAGAATCTATGTTAAATATAAATCAATTCTGGTCCAAATAATTTATTTTCTGACTAAAAAACATTTTGTTTTTATGTCAAAATATTCTAAAGTGTTTGGCATTCAATGTTAGCAATTACTGTAAATTTTTTTTATTCTTACTTTCATAATAATATAATTAAATCGAGCAAAGTGAATGATAAATATTACTCTCATGCTCTCACAACATCAATTAAATATCTGAGATGATCATTTTAAACTGAAACTAAAATTGCTCACAGTTTAGGAGATTATATGTGATATTAGCAACGTCATATTAGTTTAGTACTTTGTCTTAACATGAAGGTACTTAAAATTAAGTAATTAATGTAAGTTTATAATTGAGAGTAAATAACAAAAAGATTATCAAAGGTAGTGATTTTTATTGATATCTAATACTGTAAATATTAGGATTTTTTGAGCTTCAATTAAATATTTATAATAGTATTAGCAGTGGTTACATTACAAAATATTTTTATATTTCATTTTTGTCAACAATAGTTAAGAGGGTACTTGTTTAAATAGTTGAATGTCAATGTTGAATACAATTGAATTTTATTTCGAGCAAGGAAATAAGCGATTCAAAATCATGGTAAACTAATATTAACTGCATGCAGCGCATCTGTTATCCATGTTGGGTATTCTTTTTCTGGATAAACTGTTGACATGTAACTCTCGACAAATTCAGGGAATCTTTTTTCTTTTATACTTTCTCTAATGCTTCGCATCAAGTTCAATTGGAATGCGACATTGTGAATACTTAAAAGATGACTTCCTACTGTTTCTATGGTTACAATTTGATGAAGATAAGCACGCGAATAAGTTTGACATGTATAGCAATTACATGTTTTGTCTATTGGATTTGGATCCGTGCTATATTGATTTTGTTTCAAATTTAACTGTCCTGTTTGTACTAATGCACAACCAAATCTCTGAAATTAAAATTATTCATAGTATTATAAGCAATTTATTTTAATACAAAAATATTTTGTTCCACATACCGCTGTCCTTGTTGGAAAAACGCAATCGAACATATCTACTCCTAGAGCGCAGCAAACTACAAGATCAACAGCAAATCCAACTCCCATAAGATAACGAGGTTTATTCTTTGGTAAAATATCAGTAGATAAGTGTACCATTTTCCAGAAGTCTTCTTTGCTCTCTCCCCCGCTGTAATATTTCCTCTATTAGTAACTATGATTTAATAAAGTAAAAGAGACAGTAATTATTAGTACCTTAGTCCTCCAATCGCATAACCATTTACTTTACGTAAAATTAACTGCTGAGCACTTTTTACCCTGGTTTCTACATTCAAGCCTCCTTGAACAATTGGAAAAATACTTTGGTCGTGTTCTCTTTTATGCGCTTTTAAACATCTATCTAACCACCTTGTAGTTCTGAAAATGAACCATAACATATTCAATCTGAATTATCCTAACAAAAATTAAAAAGTTTTTAATTACCTATACATTGCTTCTTCTACTCTAGGACCAGATATCGTGCTACTCACAACATCATCTAATTGCATCATTATGTCAGCTCCTATAGTATTTTGTATTTCGATCGAATGTTCCGGTGTGAGCATGCATTCGGATTCGTTGTAAGGCGATTTAAATTTGACCCCTTCTTCGGTAATTTTAGCTAGTTGAAGTAAAGATACCATTTGGAAGCCACCCGAATCTGTTAACAGCGCACGTTTCCAATTCATAAATTTGTGCAGACCTCCAGCTTCTCGGAGTACTTCAATACCCTAGAACGGCGATAATCGTATCATTTGAGAATAATCTTGGAACTGGTAGAAACTCACAGGCCTGTTTCCTAAGTGATACGTGTTCCCTAGCATAATTTGACAGTCTAAATTTTCTAACTGTTGGGGCAGTATACCTTTAAGAGTACCCTGAGGAAAATAAGAATGACCATTAACTAAGTTATTATACAGTGCAATAATATAAGTGGTATATTTAACAATAATGTTAAACATTAGATTTAACGAATTTTTTATTAAGTGTGAAAAAAAAACAATGGATTCGCGATATACCTGTGTCCCAACGGGCATGAAAACAGGGGTATCCACGTGGTGATGCACGAGGTTCATTATTCCACATCTTGCTTTTGTTGTTTCGCATTCTGCGACAACTTCAAATTCTAATGGCGATTTATTCTCTTTGGCCATTGTCTTTGGTAATGCCGTACTTGCACAGCGAGTTAATAACTTGTTAATAACGCTATTCGACGGCGCTGCTAGGACGCGGTACCGGTGCATCTATTTCCGATACTGCACCGCACGTGGGCAAGTGTAATGAGTACAACTGCACATCATTGTTGTATACGCAACCCACTACATTATGCAATAATTTCATTCACTGTCATTGTGTAGTACATCTGTGGCGACTAATGCGCCACCTCGCAGCCGGAAGCAAGAGTT
>NCVS01004658.1:0-35482 GCA_003055095.1 Goniozus legneri | reverse complement strand
AAATTTTGTATTTAAGCTCAGAATGAGCTCTACTATTCGCCTATATCCTTTGAACACGCTGCCCAGACTCACCCTGTATAATGGGTCTTCTTATGAGATTATAGGTACGTTGTAATAAATTCAAAGTCACAAAGTAAACCTATTTCTGATAATTGATACTTTGATTATAATTTGCTTCTATGAAAAATAATTAATTAAGGGAGTTCTCTGGTTTGACAGATTTGAAAATTCGATTTTTTTTTTTTGCTTAAATTGTAATGTTTTGTAAAAAATCCAATTTTCAAAATTTTTTTTTCATAATGGTTCATTCCGTGTATTTAAGCTTACAGATTAAAACGCTTTTTGTTCACATTCGAATAAGCTAATTAGCTAATTTCGTGGAGGGAGTGAGCGTCCATTTTTTCGTGGCAGGTGTCTTCAGAGCGTTATAACTTTGTTTTAAATTAATATTGTTAGCTAAAAATTGATATGTATTCTTTTGAAATACTTATGAATCTTAAGTCCTATCTCCTCATAAATTCTCACGAAGAAATCCCAAAAATGTTCAAAAATCAGACTGTCAAACCAAAGAACCCCCTTAAGTGAAATTTGGATTTTATTGTATTTCTACATATATGGTTTTCCTCACAACATCTTTGTGTGGATAAAACGTTACACGCCTCATGAGAACCAAATTATTTAAAATTATAAGGACATTATGGTAAATGATCATAACCTGAACAAAATTTCCAGCCAGGAACCCGAATCGGGAAAATTCAGGGTTCAATTTCGCAGGAATGTTATATTCGCGGCAGAAGAAAAATCAAGTAATCTCTCTTCCATCGGCGAGCACTTTATAATCAAATTAAATATCCAGTTAAGATTGTTCATCCTCCCGGATGAGATCGGGTCTCGAACGCGCGGGATTGGATCTCTCATCGGGTTTAACGAAGCGAGTAATATCCACTTACTGACGCACTCGCCGTGCTTAGGACCATCCCAGGTGCCGTCAGATCGACAGGCGAGTTCGTACTCCCCGTGAAGCTGATAGCCGTGCGGACACTTGAGGAAGCATTTCGTACCGGGCCGATTTGTAACGCGACGCTTTCCGCGCCACGGTTTCGGCGCCGCTGGCCGCGAGCACATCAGGTAACCCCTGCCCTCGGGATTCAGCGGAGGACAAGTCACCGTGTTTATGTCTGGAAAGAAAAGTTACATCGATACATCTTCCCTTTCTTTTTTTCCTTTTTTTTATTCGAGCGAAAGAATCTGGGAAGGTGCAACCTTTAAAACACGTAACATTCTAGAACTCAAATCGAATGACATTCCTTATTATGTTAATATTATGGAGTGAGGTAGGTGTACCATTTATGGCCACTGTTCCCCTTATAGTCACTTTGAGGTTCATGTTGATACATCAAGTATTTGGTTCTGATTTATAGCATGATTTGGTTTATTTCTATGATTTTTAGATATATGTGTTGACGTCAGGTAAAGTTCCAATACTAGTATTAGTAGTAGTAGTCGTAGTGTATCTGAGTAGTTTAGTAGTTTTAGTTTCTGTTTAGTTTAAGTTTTATTTTACTATTGTTATTTCAATATTTATTAAAAATTGTGTATAAAAATCAGAATATATTTTTGGAAGACTTAACTTATTTCGACGACTGAGTGATTTATAAAAATAGTGCTATGGCCACTACTTCTACGACAGGAATTATAGAACAATTAAAATTTTTCTTTTTTATAAAAAAAATATTATAAAAATTTACACATGTAATAATTCGATTAATACGTTCAAGATTTTATTAATTACTTACAATGGCCAAAAATGGTACATTCTTACCCTATTAGGGTAAAAATGCTATGAAAATACAGTGTCCATTTTAAGTGTACCAGGATTCGTACTGGAGTACGAGATATAAAAGCTCGAGGAGAAATGATCAGCCTGCTTGCGTTTCATGGATCGGGACGCGATTCGTGCGAAACTCGATATTTGACCTTTTCGAGAGTTCCGATAGGTATATATCGTCGAACCCGGGAATACCGAAAACGTCACGAGACTGCTCGAGGCTTCGGCACGGAGCGGTGGAATTAAGGTCGCTGCCGAGGGCGCCGAGAGAGCGGTCCGATTCCGCACGCGATTCACGAGGTCTCGATAGTTTCCGACGAGCCGGCGGTTGACGCTCGTCACTTTGAGCATTTCGCTCGTTGACTAACTATTCGAAATTCCGCTCCAAGCTCGGATATTTATCGGTTTATGGAAAATTCTCCTTTAATTAATCTATAAATCTGATAATATTAATATCAAATATAAATAAATTATAAATATTTTACGAAAAATAATCGATATAGACACCACTCGTATTCAATCCTACTATTCACACATCATTAATAAATAATTATAAAAAATTTTTTCGCGTGTACAGTTTCCGCGAGTTTCGAGATTGAAATTCCAGTTCGAAATGGCAAATAGAAAAGGCAAGATTGAAAGGAGGACTCGATCGGTAATTATCCTCGGATTCAGCGAATCGTTATCAGAGCGAAGAATTCGAAAAGCACCGAATCAGCGCTTATTTTTCGACTCGAGTCATTACGGCAGAACCGATAATCTCTGGAGAAAAAAAAGGTCCCGTAAGCGGGGGGGAATAAAATTGATTTATCGAGCTCCTTTCACGAGAAAAATAAACGAACGTCGATTACGTTGCGGGTGGATAAAGCCCGGTAAAATGGAGGCGTTCGATCCCTCAATGGGAGAGCGTGGCCCGATAATCGCGCATCCCGACGTAATTTTTGCCGTTAGACCTCGCTCTCTCGCCATTATCGGCGGCCGACTCCGCGAACGGCGAGCAGCTCGAGCTATTGCGCGCACATAATCTCCGGGACATTATGCTCGATTACGTTAATTACGGACGGCCTGCCGAGCGTTTCTACACGCGCGCGCGTGCGAGGTAAACGCGATTATCGGATTCCGAAACGAAATCCAATCGTATATTCGACGATGCGCGCGTCCGCTATCGCGGCGACGACGTATGCAAACACTCAGGGATATATGTATGTATTTATTCGGCCGCTCGAAAAAACAAATAATCAAGCTCAAATATTTTTCAATTAACGAAAAAATGCAGAAAGAATTTTTTCAAATGAAATTTCTGTATTTAACGAATTTGTCTTTCGACGTTTCAACATTTGGCAATGTTTCAAAATATGCAAGTAATGTCGAGTTAACTATGAAAAATAGAATATTTTTTTTTTTTGTTTTTTTGTAACAGAATGTTACACTGAATGAAATTTAATTAAAAATAACACGATTACAGTTATTTATTAATACACTGTGGAGAATATCGATAGAATCAACAAATTATTTTGCAGAATTCGATTGACACGATCAAAAATAATATACATGGGATTCTTCAAAAATTCAGCATATGTATGTATTTACAGAAATTCGAAACTTGAATATACGCACGCGATGACGTCACACGAGCTCATTCGATTTCGTCCCGAGAGTTAAGTTCGTTTGTGAAAGTTAGGCGAGCGATTAAGCTCGTCCCGGGTCGTCTGCTCCAATGCTGGATGTATAGGTATACATATACATACTATACAGTATACATATATACAGAACTCGGGCACCGCTAATCGCGTGCACGGATTACGCTGGGAATACCCGAAAACATTTGCGCGGATGTAATTTCGTTCTAACGTCTTAATTCCTTCATTTCCCATGCAGAAATTTATCGAAAATCCAAATTCATTAAAATTTTTCGTATTACTCATCTTCGATATTCCATTAAACCCCTTTTCAACTTCTGAGTTATAGGAGTTGGTCCGAAAAATCTCCAATAATTTCAAAGTGAAATTACCTTTGCATCGATGTAAAATCGGCAACATAAATTTTGAATCGTTAATTCTTAATTTTCTGATTTTTCATGGTAAAATTTATTGAATTTATCAAATTTATAATTAAAATTATGCACGACAAAAATGTACTCGATTAAATATTTGTTCGATTAAGAACGGAAAAGCAGGTATTATATTAAATTTTTCCCCGACCACCGAGTTATCGCGGTTACTTTGAAAAATATTCGATAACTCGAGAACAGTAATATAGCCACGGTATCGAATCGGTCCGAAAATTCTAGCGATCCGCGCTGGGAAGATTGAAAGTATCATTTAGCCGATGAAGCGGAAGTGATTTTCGCGCATCCATATATTGGAAACTCGTTAACTCCGCGATCGGGACTCCATTGGCGCGTAAAGACGGCCCTGAATTTCGCCGATTAATCCCGCACCGAGCTGTACGGTTCTACGGTTTCCCGCACATCCGCGAGCTCACCGGGTCATTTGGTTTTCGCCGGGGCGAGGGCGCGGGGTCCGTGTCGGATATTATTTCATTTGGACAGTTAGGAACGCTAATTATTTATTACACACAGCCCGTGCGCGTTACAGCTAGCGCCGGGCGAGTTTTCGTCGCGCTGGGACCCTAACGCCAATTTAATTACCGAGCCGAGTGTAAATAAACAATTCCGGGTCGCGCATAAATCGGCACGTACACGCTTAGCGCACTCACGAGAGTGCCACTGTAATTTAATGAAATCCATTAAATAAAATTCGACGATCGAATGAAATTTGCACGAGGGTGTTTTGGGGTGGAGAGCGTAACGCGAGTCGTTATATCTTTCATAAGAGCAGATTGTACACAGAGCTGTAGTAAAAAATTTAAAAATCAATTCGACGCGACTCGGTTAGAATTTATATTAACGTTAAACTCGCCGTGAGAAAATTACTTTATTTTTCCGACGATTAAAATGACGAGAAAATTTCGAAAAATTAAAATTAAAACTTTCGGAGAAAAATACAAGTTTTCATCGAACGAATTTTATTTCGGCTTAGCGCGTGGATTACGAATCGGTATACCTACGAACGAAAGTTAATAATCTTGGATGAGGTACGGTGGCGTTTCATGCGAAACGTTGAATTCTTGAAATTCGCGGAGAAACGACACTTTCGAGGAGCTTGCGCGCAATCGTCAGTCGGTTGCGTCGCCGTCCCATCAAGCATTCGTAGATAAATACCGAGCCGAGGAACGAAGAGGTTGGGAGAAGGGGAAAGTGCGTTATTACGATGTACTCGAGAATTTCCCTTGTGCCTCGGGGCCGGATATATTACGTTTTCCACGAGTGATGCATGGTCCGCCTCGTGTCAAAATGAAAACCAGCCGGCACGCGAGCACTCTACTGCCGTGCGTGAGTTCGAAAATGAAAATGGCTGCTTTAACGATGAGAAATTCTCGAGTAACATAGTATACATGGTGTCCTGGAACGGACGAGCAGATCGCGTTATTATTCAGAGAATCATCTTTTATAGCTTTGAGGTCCGATTTATCGTTTTTGAGTTATTCAGCATTTTCAGTATAGTCGATGAAAAGTCCCGAAGTTAATTCAACCGATAATCAATTACGATTGAATATTAAAAGAATATTGAAAAATTCTAAACAATTCAAAGTCTTAGTTCTGAGAAAGATAATTAGAATGTTATCAATGACGTGGTTCCAAATTAGAAATCAGTACCTACACGGTAAAGAAGATGCAAGCATGTTAAAATATGGAATAATAAAACGATCATATTAAATTGTACATTTTAAACTTTTGTAAATGAAAAGTAATTTATAGAAGATAAAGGAAGAAATAGGCATGGTAATTTAACAAAATTATCCAATCATAATTCGTAAATACTGAATAACAAAATTTAAATATGTTGAATCAAAAATTGTATACGTTGAATAATCAGCATAAAAGGTTCAATAATGAGAATTTTTTAACATATGTATGTATTATACAACTCTTTTCACCGTGTAACTATGAATTCGAACAAAAACCACGAAAGTCTCGAAACTAAAATCGATTAACATTTTCGATTTGTCTAAAAGTGCACGTCTATTTGACCAAATTTTCGCATACGATATTACAAAAGAGTTGAAATACCGTAGTGGCTGGACGACGAGAGAAGCTGATAACGCGAGAGCGGCAGGTAGGAAGCGAAAATGAAAAAGAAGTTCTCGTTTCGAAATTTCCCGAGCACCCAGTGAATTTCCTCCCGGAAATAAGCCCTCGAATTTTTCGAGGCAATCTGAACGCGCGCACGAGCGCGCCTCTTTTGAGGAACGCATTAAAGCTCGAGTTTTGGCTTCAAACGAATCTTTTCATCATTAAATCTGAGGAAGCGCGGAGCGTTTCGAGAATTAACCGAGCGGAATGAGAATGAAGACTCACCTAGGCAGGACTTTCCATCCGTTGACAAGACCTTCTCGTCGCCGTTGCAGGCGCAAAAGTAGCTGCCGTTCGTGTTCTCGCAAATTTCCGCGCAGCCCCCGTTGTCGACGGTGCACTCGTTGATATCTATATACACACACATTTATAATTCCATCGTCAGCGCTCGAATCACTCGAGGCGTTCTCGCGAGCGATTATAAGAGAAGAGCGAGCTTGCGTGAATGATCGATTGCAAAGGTGTACACAGTTACTCGAAAAAACGATTATAAGCGCTGAGGCGATTCGTGACGTCAGAGTGATCAGTCTGCGTGAGAAATGAGCGATCGAAGATT
Source organism: Goniozus legneri (assembly GCA_003055095.1). NCBI lineage: Eukaryota > Metazoa > Arthropoda > Insecta > Hymenoptera > Bethylidae > Goniozus > Goniozus legneri. The sequence continues at coordinate 28,903 of NCVS01004658.1, read as the reverse complement.
GCTGGCGTGAACGAAGATGGTAATTAACGTCGCGGAATGAACGTATTTGACACTTTCGGCGTGCCACTAGCGATTAGTCGAGATCGAACGAACTCGGCTACACCGAATTAATTAATATCGGTAAATATATAAATCGAACGCGAATAGTATCGCGATTCTCTCTGGAACTCGTTTAACGAGTTCCGCGCCGTATCAATTACGATGCGTAGCTTTTTATAATCCAATATCGTGGCTTAATTGCGTCAAAGTCGAACTTTCTCAATTCCAGGGGTCGAAAAACCGAGGACAGGAAAACGGGGAGAGAGCGAATGAAAACAGCTCGGAAAATACTTTACACAATAAATACTCGTCTCGTGAAAATGGTTCCTCGGCTAAAGATATAATCTTTACCCGTTCTGTAGGTAAAGGGAGGTTACTTTGCCGATTGAAGCCAACGGAGAAGAAAGTATGCGTTTGGGGTGGCTTCTTTAGGTAACGAAAGCTCTGATTCTCCCTCTCTCTCTCTCTCTCTCTCTCTCTCTCTCTCTCTCTCTCTCTATTGCGTCAGGAAAACCATCGGCATTCAAAATGGTGCAGCAAACGCCGGCGAGAATTCCGGCGCCACTTTGAGAGACCTTTATATATAAGTACGTAAGTATATATAGTATACAATATATATGTATGTATACACACAGTACGTAAGGTACATACCGAGTGTATAGATTCGTTTCGGTTGCCGACGCTTTTTCGCCGTCTGAAAGGAAACCGCAATAATACGAAGACGTCCTTTAGTATAGTTGTTCCGGATGTTAAATGCACCCCGTGAACGCGGTTTTTCGACAAATCTATCGGCCGACTTGACTTTCAAATCTAGGAACCGCCCAAGTCGCTGTTAAAGCGGAGCGTAGTGCTTTTACCCGAAAAAGAAACCGATGCGCGAGAGACGATCAGAGATATTGAGGATCGGTAATGTATTTCAGAATGATATATTTTTCATGGAATACTGTTCCGAGCCGATTTTTTCGGAGACCGGGAATTCAAATAGTTCTTTATTACGAGTCTATCAATGCTAGTTTAGTTAACATGCGAATCTAATTTTCGAAGTTATAACAATATGATGAAAAAATCTCATTGTCGAAATTTTTATGTTGATTATTTAACGTATACAATTATTAATTTGGCATATGTAAGTCTTGTTATTTAGTTTTTACGAAATATGATTGAATTAATTTGTTAAATTAACATATCTGCTTCCCTTCTTCTACAAATGACGTATTATTTACAAAAAATTAAAATGTATAATTAAACGTACCATTTACTGGGTATAATTGTTTTGTCATTTGATATTGTATGTTGAATATACTTTCTGAATGTTTGATTTTTGATTATACGTCACTTTAAAAACATTTGGTTATAGAATTTTATACACAAAATTTATTTAAATTATCTTAATTGAAAAATTTAATTTTATCACGCCGTTTATACGAAAAATTGGACAACAATATAGGTATGTTCAATTTGTTTTTTGCTTTTCATTTTCAGCTTAATTCCTGATCTCTCTTGACATCGATTCAATATCACCTACGAAATCTCTAAAAAAAAATTCATAAACATATTTATCAAACGTAAATGATTCCTGATATTTCTGTCCGACAAGGATCAAGTCTCGGTTCGCTTGGAGAGTAGCAATAGCCATTAACAGGCTTACCTCTAAACTACCGCAAAGTTGAACCAGTCGCGTTTCTCGCCACGAGGATTCTCCTCCCTTCCTCTCATCTTCATCCAAGTACGAGTCTAAGTTTCGCGCCATCTGCTTTTCACCCGAACGGCGTGTACGAGCTTACACTCTCTCTCTCACTCCCTCTCTCTCTCTCCCTCCCCATCCGGAAGCGGACTCGCGAAAGTACACGAAACCCCCACTCGACGGTTCGGCTGGCCGTTTGACCCCGGTAGAACCGAGATCTGGGCTAATCCGAGATCATTTCTACCTCCAGCGTCGGCTAAACAGTCGGTTCCGGTCCGCGCTTGGACTCGCGGATAACGAAAATAAGAAAAAAAAAAGAGAAAAATAGAACGAAACGGATTTGCCAGGGTTCTTTTCAACAGCGTTAATGGGCTTCTCGCGTCCGGGTATAAAACTCCATACAGGGATTATCTATTACTTCTCTCGACGCGAATTCGGGACGATCCGAGAGCCGTATTACGCTCTCCTCTACGCTTTGCGCCTAGATATCATTTTTCCGAAACAGAGTTGAATAAAGATCTCTCGCAATTAATACTCCCAACGCTCGAATGAAATCGGACAATGTGAAAGAGGAATCGTTGCAGGACGTTCATTAAAAAAAACAAGGGAAAGAGAAATAAACGCGTACAGATCGTAATGAGGAATTACAATCTTTTGTAACTGGCTGAAGAGAGCAGCCACGAGAGCGATCATTAATGTTATTGTCCGAGTCAACCGATCCACCGATAATGAAACGAATATAATGGAACAGCGATGAAACTCTCTTCTTTTTGCCACGCCAGTCCGAGAGAGCTCCCTTTCGACTTTTCCCTTTCCCTACAGTTAACGTTCGTATAATTACTTCTCATTTTCCTTAGCGACGATTACGACGCAACGCCACTTGACCTTGCCTCTCTCTTTTAGCTTCTCTCCTCTCGGGGTATCTTCACCCTCCGATGGAGAGAGGAGAGGCCGAATCTGAGCGAACGAGATAAGAAGGATTAAGCAGGTTACAAATACGAATGGGTCAGCGAAGCTTAATTCGCAAAGACGACTCGTACTTTGCATCTTCCGCTAATTCGTAAACTTTCGATATCGCAGCTCCTTTCTTTTCCCGAACTGGAATTATCGCGGAAACAGATGATTCGCTACTGGCAAATAAAATAGTTTGAGATTTTATTTTTATTCGGGTTATTTGGGTTTGGGAATTGTTGTAAAATAAAATTTGTTGTTATTTCGTTTATATCACACATTTATAGCGATATCATGACGATTGGTAATATTTCACTAGGATATTGATATAATCGAATTCAGCGAATATAAAAGTGGATTTTTGGTCTAACGGCGGGTAGAGCGCTAAAATGTTCTTAACGAATATCGCCCTCCTCGGGCTAACGTTTTTACTCGTCCAGGTTACACCGTTTTTCACATTCCGTAAATGCTGGGTTTTTAATATACAAACTTTGAATTAACAAGAGCGAGCGTAATGGACTTTCGGAGTTGTCTTTGTTGTTGAAAGCGCCGTTTAATTTAAGTCTCGTCGAGCTGTAACGTTTCCCGTTTTGTAACAATTCCCGCTGGAATTATTCAGCTTTTTGAGTAACAACGGGAGGGATTTTTCATACGCCGAAGGAAAATCTCAAACGAGGGGAAGAGCGTTACCCGCGCGGTCCTCCAAAGTGCCGCTTTCCATCGCGCTAATCGCTTTTCGCTCGCCGAAACGAGAGAGAAATATACGTAGAGGGTTCTCTCCGCGAGGGGTATGAAAATAGGAGGAGCAAAAACAACGAAACGAAGGAGAAAAAACTGAAAAACGGTAGACCGGTGAGGCTCGGCTAACGAGGAGGTACACCCGGAACCGTTTCGCATGTAGTTTCACGAGTGTCGCGTACTTGCTTTTCCTGCATTCCCGCCCTTTGATCTCGATTGCTCAGTGATATTTTTATATCTTTGTTCTTAAATTTTAAAAATTAATCCTCAAATAACATACTTGCGATCGAGGATAAATTTTATATTTTCATCCTGTGATTAGAATTCTATTTTAATCTCACTCATGTATATTCAAATTATATTTGGTAGAATGTGAATCTTACAACGATAAAATATTTTACATTTTCTTCAAAATATAATACTCGATCGGCATGGTTAAAAAAATAGTATAGTTTTAAAATATTATATTGTTATAAAATTGAAATTTTAGCTAGAATGAGCAGAGTTGCATATAAATTTGTAAAGTAGCGAAGTATCGTGTTCTAAGTAAAAAAAAATGCAGCTCTCAGCAGGTCGGAACACGAAAGGACGCGAGGAAAGAGAGAAAGAGGAAACAAAACCGATTGGAGAGTATTAATTGCAAGCGTGTCTTATCGGATGAAGCGTCGCGTATAGAAGCGAGATCGCTTGGACGGGCGTTTACGATTGGATGTAACGGCGCACAGTCCAATTAGCTAATTCGAATGGCAAACCCAGAGACGTTATACGGCCAGCGGGCTTCAATACGCGCTGGGGCTCGAGAGCCTTTCCCCCGCGGCACACCGGATTACCATTATTGATGCAATAAGCCAGCCCCCGGGCTGTGTATACGTACGCGATCGGATAAAACGAATTCGATTTCCACGGAGCAACTAGTTTGCGGTTTCGACGATTATACGTTGGCGGGAGGATAACGGAAATTTTCAAGAAAATGCACCGGGCTTAGGAGTTGGAAAATTAGTTCGCCCTCGCGCGTCCAAATCTAATTTGCCGTTGTTTATTCGCGTATCGATCAATCCAGTTAGGTTTCGAGGTCGAATTGGTTGGCACCAATTTCGGAATGGAATGAAAATCGGCAGGTTGGAATTTCTATTAATTTTGAAGATGTACGTACATAAATTAAAAGCCACCTGTAGTTATAAAGATCAAAATTTGACATCAAGACGAAAGTTCGTACACACTCCTCAAAGAAATTAAGGGTCATCATGTGTAAAAAGCTGTATTTTGAATAAAAATGATCAAATCTAATCGATCAAATGATCAATTTGAAACGTGAATCTCCTCTTCGATGTGATCGATTGATTTTTATAAGTAATAAACAAACTTAGAATCGTGGACAAAAATGCGATGAACTGAACTATTTATTAACAAAAGATTGATGTCAGATTCGAATAAATTATTCTTTAAACTCTAATATGATGCTAAAAATGATTTATTAATGTTATTATACTATCAACGTCAATAGAGTTGAATGAACAGCCGTACGACGGTACGTTTAGACGGGTTCATATTGAATAGGACCTTGATGGAATTAATACTCAAAGTAACGTAACGACAGTATCAAAAGTCTTCTTCGCGATATTCCAATCAGCCTAGAGGGATATCTTCCCTCTCTCCGTTTTTCCCTTTATCACTTTCGTCTCGATAAGAGCGAGCGAAGCCGCTACGTTTTAATTTCGCGATTCTCCGAGAAAAGGGAAACTGTATGGCAAAGAAAACGTAGAAGGGTATCATCAATTATATTACGAGCACTCCGATAACTTTAGCGAAAAATTACGCCCTGATTCTCAATTTCGAAATCCCTTCTAAACAACGTCATCATCGCTGTAGGAATTATTTTTCGAGCGGAAAATTACAGATCCTCCTCTGGAAATAGGAGACTCTCTCTGTGTACGAAAAGAGAGATTTAATTCCATCCCCGGGAGCCGACCATGCCGTCTCTCATTTTTCTCTCGACTTTTTCATACTCGATACCCTCGGTAACAAGCAGCGAAATCGAAAGAGTAAAAAGGTGGAAAGATGGAGGGGGCTGAAACTCGCGTTTTGAGGGAAAGGAACGAGAAGTATCGAGTGAGTTTCTCGCGGGACCAATTAATCAGGATGAGAGGGAGGGAGACGGTAGGAGGATCGCGACACGCTCAGTTGTAGAACGCCCTCGCGTCTGTCTTTCGGCGTTATGGTTTCTCATCGATCGTCGTTGGCCCGTTAAAGCTTCCCCCTTCACTTCCGGCAAGATCGTCAGTGTAATGAGGATTTTGAATCTGAAGGAGACCCACGGACACCCGTATCTCCTCCATCATCCTGTCTCGCTCGCCCTATACACGTCGAATACACGCCAACCCCTTTCACTTCCCCCTCCCACCCTCGATATCTCACTCCACCCCAGGAGACTGCGCTACACCGTGCGCAACGTACAACGAAAATAGATTACGCTTATAATAGCGATAAGAAGCCAACGCGAGCGTTAAAATGTTGATTAATCGGCCATTAATAATACCCCGGTTTTCGAAATCGCGAGAATTTTCCAATTACAGGCTCCGGGCTCCGAATTTATATCGCGACTTAATCGGGAATCTATACGCGCGGCTATACTCCACCGAGCTATCTCATCCATGTTGATCGGAACGTTTCTGTTTTTTTTTTCATCTCTCTCCTCGTTCTCCATACATCCTCCTTTTTCATCAATGCAAATTTCCCGTCGATTCTCTATTGAATAATCTACATTCATCTCACGCCCTACACTCGTTTTTGTGCGTTATTTTTCGTACTTTTTTTTCGTGTTTTCACATTTCCAGCTCACGTTCGCGCAACTTGTTCGTATTTTCCAATGTGTATCGCTGCTCGTTGTTTCTCGCTTTTTCTTCTTCTAGACTGATAACGTCCGGGTATTTTTTTCCCCTCCACTCTCGTGATTATTCTTACTCGCGCCACGACTCGCTCCTCGGACTTCCGCATTTTCTCTCCGGACTAACGTATAATCCACGTCATTTCTATCCGCCTTTTCAACCGGGTGCGTTTTAATTCGAAGGACCGATATTACTCGCGCGTATCACGGATAGGATTTCCAGCCACTCACAGATCCTCTCGCGAATTTTCATAAAATTTCATAAAGATAATCACGGGTCTTTTCAAATTTTTCATTCTCGACTTTTTGTTTCAATTATGTGTGGTCTTTTAGGTTTACACTTTATTACATATTGGATGAGATATCATTGATTTGCACTACTGCGCGAGTCTGAAAATGATACACGCGAATTTTGATTTACCTAATCAATTGTTACTTCGATAGAATCGATAGGATTCGATAGGATTACAAAATTTCATAAAGATGTTCACAAAGAGTCTTTTCAGATTTTTTAATCTCGATTTCTTGCTCTGACTAGATGTAGTCTTTTAGGTTTATACTACATATTGAATGAGACGTCATTGATTGTACTACTGCGCAAGCCGGACAATGACACACCCGGATACCGATTTAAGGTATTGTCTTTATACTCATAATTTTGTAGTTTAAGTATTCGAGTCGCCTTTTATACGTCAAATTAGCGTCCAACAGCGTGAAAATTATTTTTGATAGAAGAAATGACGTGTTCTTTGTCAATAAGCGAAGGGAAAAATAACTTCAAGAATTTTCACTCGTGTAGTTCTCATCGAAGAAACAACTGCTGAGTTGGCGAAAATATTTAGAAGTAAATAACCGTGAGAACGAAGCAACATCGAAGCAAAACCTCTCAAAAATCGACCGATGAAAACGGAAATTCAAGGCCTGATTTTGGATTATATGTAGTCATAACAAAAAAATTCAAATATTGAAAGTAGTTGAAAAAATTATTTTAAAAATGATAATAACGCTAAATCATCGTGATGGAAATAACTAAAAAAATTCTCGACATTAATTTTTAATAGCTGAATTAAAAAATATTCTTCTCTCAACTTGCAACTTTGAAAATTGTCATGAATCCAATTTTCTAAATGCGCCAGCGTTGCGACACGTGGGTGAGGTTTCATTCCAGGTGAAATATTTTTTTTTTTTTATAAAAATAACCACGTCACAGTTTTACACAATATTTATTTTTAACAAACGGTCGATCGGGAAGACCTCGTCACGCCTGTAAGCTCTCGTTACACATTTTGAAATTGCGTTACGTAACAAGCGATCGAAAAGTTGGGCGAAAGCTAAACACGAAATCCGCGGATCCTGCGAATGAATCGAACCGCCGAATGACAAATACTGCGAACGCGGAAGCGTTTAAAGTCGCGATATACATCGGGCTACCGAAAGCGGATTGATATGGCGGATAATTTGGGCTCGCGTGAGCTCGGGAGGGGTGCGGGGTCATATCGATTCAGGTCAGCTTGTTAACGTTCAATGAAATTGCCGCTGCAACTCAATTAGCATGTTCATATCACGGCAGGACGTAACTACCGTGAGTGACCAGCGAGTGCTGGTCATATTGCTCGCACAGCTCCCGGGATAACGACTCTCGCTCGTTGTTTCGTTCGCGAACGATTGATCGCGCAAATCGTATTATCCTTCTTTGAAAAGTGGGAGAGAGAGAGAGAGAGAGAGAGAGAGAGAAATTAATCGCTCGTTCCTCGGGCGTCTAATCAACGAACGGATTCAACGCTATCGGTGCATTCATAAACGTCGAATTAGCTCGTCTATCGTTGGAAACAATCCGCTCTTATATACGGAGAATGAAAGTATCGCTAGGTTAATATTACCTTAACCATTTTAGTACCGAACGATGATATAACGTCATTTACACGTATGATTTTCGACAGATATTAAAATACACTACTTAAAAAAATGAGGTGGAAATTCGTCATTTTCGAATGGCTAAAGATGATCGAATCGAATCGAGCAGCTGGTCATTTAATAGAGGAAAATTCAAGTTTCAAGATCATCACTTGATCGATTAAATCCAATTATTTTTAGTTTTTATTATTACTTTGCTGTTTTTTAAGTCTTGTGAATGTAGTTTGATTTTTACAAACTTTTTCAAATCAGTGAGTTATTAGAACGGATATAATTAAAGATTGACATTAGATTTTCTAGGAATAAAAATGGGTGTGAGTCTGTGTATTGATTGAGCGAGTGAGAGAGGCGATTGTACATATGTATATTATTGGATGTAAGAGGAATGATTGACAGGAGTTAGTTGTGATTGACGAGCCGTTTCGACTGTTAACAAGCCGTGTGAACCTTATTTTGAAATTTGATTATCCCTTAAGTTAAATTTCTCTCTTTTGCTTAAAATATTCTTACAAGCACCAAGATCATGCGAGTTATAATCATCACAAGTTCAGGTTATGATTAGAAAATCTAAATTGTTAGTACCAATTCTGGAATCAAAGATATCTCTAGTTCCTCGGGCGTCTAATCAACGTCGAAATTCAACGCGATCGGTGCGTTCATAGACGTCGAATTAGCTCGACTATCGCTATAAACAATCCGTTTTGATGGGCGCTGTTCTCTCTCTCTCGCTAGGTGGTTAATTCAATTATGTATCCAGGGAACGTCTCGGACACGGGGAGCCGTTATGGGAACACGCTACGGGTCAGAGGCGGAATCTCGTTAGGGTGCGTTCATCTACCTATAGAGAATTGTTATCGCTGACTATATATGCCTCCGCGTGCATATATCGTTGAACCAGCCGGCGGGGATTTCGACCTCGCGAGCGAACTTGCCACTTTGATCCGTTTACTGTCGCTGACGTTGCATAACGTGAATTCGTTGAAACGAGAATTCAATGCGTCCAAACACTTTGTCATCGAATTCGAAAACGGATGTTCCTGGAGGAACGATTGCGTCATATGGTGCGCGAATTAGAACCGATTTGATCTACTCTATATTATCGCAACTAGCTTAGCTACGGAATTTCACCTCGATCTCGCCCTACCCGATACTTGATCATTGTTTCGATATAATATACGCGTTTCGACGTAACCTCGTTCCAAAATTCCTACCCGAAGTTTAGCCTGAGTTTCGAATCAAATCTAGTCAAACGTATATTACACTCGTCGCCTTATTCACATACTTTCTTTCACGAAAGAAGTACATGTTCCAATTCGTAGAACGCTGGCGAAGATCGTGAGCTCGCTAATTGCGAACAGAGTAAATGGGACGACGTCGAGTACATTGCCGGCAAATCAAATTACATCACGCGACTCTACACCCCAAGCACTATTGACTCCGATCCTACTTCAATGAATGTACAAGAGTTTTCGAAAGAAAAGTTGAAAAAAAAAGAAGTGCAACCACATACTCACAGCTCCACTCGAGAATTTCACTCGATCGCAGGAATCGACAGAGTTTACCTTCTTTAAGGGGTTACGTGGGTTTCAGATTTTCAAAAATCGATCTTTTTTATCGACTTATTGAATCATCGTTCATTCGAACTTGACCAAAGTTGGCACTCTCTTTTGGTGACATTTCGTGCTTCAAAAAAGAATTTCTTTTTGTTTTACAACTTGTGATATGAATTTGACTAAAAAATGAGTTTTTTTTGTTCGAAGCTCTACCAGAACCTCAAATTCAAATATTTTTCAATGTCCTTCGTCGAAGCACGAGTTTTATCTATCTACTACATGAAAAATTTTTGACTTTCAATTTCGGACAAACCTGTCAAGAATTATGTCGACAATCGCGTCTTGGGAATGGTAGTGTCTGAATTTTCAAGATTCTTTAATGAGAAATTTATAAAATACTCTTCAAATGCAGAAATTAAAAAAAATCGTGAGAATACGCGTTTTTCGAATCTCTGAAACCCATGCAAACCCTCAAGGTTGCAAAACTCACCGGCGCAGTTGGCTTTGAGGGTCGCCTCGTAACCAAGCGGACAAGCCGCCGATGGCCTGTCTATGCTAGGCTGCTCCAAGGCCGCTAACGGGGGATCGACGCATCGGTAAGTGCCAGGCATATTGATGCATCCGTAACGACAGACGTCTGTCTGTAGATCCGGCACCGCACACTCGTCCACGTCTGCGGATTATTATCGATTTTTTGCCAGGCACCTCAACTCTACCTCTCATCACCTTCGCGAATAAAATAACGCTCCTCGAGTACGATCTTTGTGTCGTGGATTTTTCGGGAATCGATCACCGCTCTGTTTTGTGTTTATTTTTCCTACGATAATTCCATTTTGTCGTCGAAACGAAATCAACGGAATCGATAATCCCTGACGCGATAATATGCGCTCTCGTGTTAACCACAGGTCACGAACTGACAACTGCACTTGTATTCTCTCTCTTTCTTTCTCTCTCTCTCTCTCTCTCGCTGTTTTTTTTCATTCATTTTCAACCTCGCCTCTCGAATTTCCCCGGACTTTATTCATGGGGAATTTAATCTTTTCATGAATAATTTAGCTTGTGTATACCTGTCACGAAGACGTGAAGCGAATGTCGATAGTCGTGATACGGTTCGCCCACCTCCGAGTAGGTTTTATATATATATATATATATATAATACGCGATTCGCGAAATCTTGATTCGTGTCGAGCGAGGAAGAAAAAAAATAAGGCAAGCAGCGCGGTGGTTCGTCGTAATTATCCCATACAGGCGATAAAGATAAGCACGACACGCGTACCAATCGAGATACGATTTAACGAGAATTCGTGACTCGTGAAGAAAAATCATGCCACGTGTGAGTATGTGTATGTACGACAGTATGTATAGCGAGAGATAAATGAGCGGTCGATCAAAAGCGATATGAGTAATGCAGGTGATATATAGAAATATGAGCGTAAGCGATACGTGCTTGTCGACAAAGCTCTACACGAAAAAAGATAAAAAGTTATTCTCTTGAAATCTGCTGTCCGATTAATCGACGAGCGATCCTCCAAAATCTTACCTCGCGGATTTACACCAATTTCGCTCGTAAAGGATCTTTCCCTCGCAAACATCCGCGAATTGCGAATCTTCTTGTAAATCCGCGAGATCGTTTATGGCCGAAACTTCCTAACGACTTCGGAAAGTTTCTCATGGATACGCGTAAATATATCTGTATATGTATACACGGTAAAAAAAGTGGTCTTAATTCAACATAAATCAGTTATCTGTAGTGATTCACATACAGTTTAATTTAAATTTAACAATGTTTAGTTGTCCAATTTGAACATAAATAACGTATCAAATTACATTTGTAAATTATGATTATGTAAAAGGAGATTTTGTTTGATTGTTGAATTCTACGATCAAATATTATAAAATTGATGTATTGTTAAAATCAAACGCTCAAAAAATATATTCAATACAAATTATTAAACGACAAAACAATTATATTGAATTGTACATTAATTGATTGTACTTGAAGATTAAATAACAAAACTGACATATGTTGAATTAGTGTAATTGTATATGTTAATAAATAATTACCACAAAAGTTTTGTTAGTGAGATTTTTTTGACACTTTACACAACTCTTTTTACCGTGCAGATATATAATGTACACAAAACACATAGCCACGTCGAGATTGCGATCTTGATTTTTCTCCGCTGGTTTTTACTTTACCTTGACAGGTCTTCCAATCATCCTCGAGCATAAAACCGTCCGGGCAGAGGCAGAAGACGCGGCCCATTGTCGAGAGGCACGTGTGCGAGCAGCCGGCGTTGTTTACGCTACAAGGACCGGCGTCTTGACAAGTGTGATTGTCCGATGACAGTATCGTGTCCGGCACGCCCTCGCACGAGCACTCGTAGCCCCCCGCGTAATTGCGACACGTGTCCTGACACGGACCGTGACCGTTGTTCAGTAGGCACTCGTTTATATCTGGAACAACGGAGAGCCTCGTTTTATGACTCTATGGCCATTTTTTTACTCGATAAATAGAATAACAAATAAATCGTTTCGTGTTGTTTATTGCTGTTACTACACGCATTGTTTAAAATTCACAACAAACAATTGCATATTTCTGTTTGTTGTTTATGTTCTTGCTTCTCTCGTTTATTACTATTTCGTACTATCGCTATCGTATATTACATAAAATAGAATTGAAAACTCAAAAGGGTCCTGACACGGACTATGACCGTTATTCAGTAGGCAGTCGTTTATATTTAAAACAACAGAGATCCTAATTTCATGTAGCTCTATGACCATATTTTTACACGACAAATAGAAGAGAGCAAATAAATCATTTCGCGTTGTTTATTGCTGTTATAAAAAGCGTTGTTTATAGTTTGCAACAAAAAATTGTATATTTCTATTTGTTGTTTGTTGTTTATGCGCTTGTTTCTCTCGTTTGTGTTATATTATTTCATACAGTCGCTATTGCATATTACATAAAATGAAAACTGAAAACTTAAAAAAAAAAGAGAAGTCCTCTCAAAGAGAATTCTGATTTCCAATACAACTGGCAGATATCGACATGTAATACTCACCGGAACACGCGAACCTATCCTCGTCCAGCTTCATGCCCTTCGGGCACTCGCAACGAAACGAGCCCGGCGTGTTCACGCATTTGTACTCGCATCCGCCGTTGTCCAGCTCGCACTCGTCTATATCTATTATAGGGACGGGAATTGAATACACGCGTTATTAGTTAGCGATTCGAGGGCGATATATGCACATACATTTACGGGGAGAACGAGGATACACGCGGTTAGCGGGAATTGGTATTTATATCGCGAGCGAGTCAAGTATTTTGTCATGCAAATACAGGATACGCCTCTCACGCGAGGCCGACTCGATCGAGGATTTTAACGCGGCCGGGGCAACATCCCTCGGTTGCGAGGCCAATAACGAGGAGGAAGGAATCGTAGGAGGGGAAAGAGGGGACGCGATGACGCCGCGGAGTCGAAAGCCCTGTCGATATTTCAAGCTAAAAATTTTCCTCCCGTCGCGTCGACGCAACGAGCGTCTCGTGGACGTGCATATAACAGGCCGCGTTACATTATGCATTCTCTCATGCATATCGCTCGATAAGAATAAGCATCGACGAGGACCGAGAGGAGTCGACCGACTTAACGAAGATGAATTTTGAAATTCTATTGAGACAATCGGCTGGGTTCGTTTCGGGAGTTATAGCCGGCTCTAGTGTTGGTTGAATTTTAAACGAAACTGGGATGTATTTATGAAACTTTTGATTTTAATAGTATTCAACTATTGGAGATCTTACGCTCCTCAAAAAATTAACGAGACAGTTAACACTTTTAGACAGTTGTATTTTTAAAATGAAAGCCTGCTCGATTTAATTCAATTATTTTTAATCAAGTTCTAAACGTTTGAAAATGACGAGTGTCCTCTTAATTTTTTAAAATAAAATTCAACCACAGAATTAAAAAAGAAACTAAAGATATATCGTTTAATTCCATTTTGTTTGAATATATCTACTGAACTGGCAAAATAAGAGTAGAAAATTCAGCAGGCTGTTTGGTAATTAAACACTCACCGATGCATTTATACCCATCCAATTTGAATCCTTTGTAACAGGAGCAGACCGCCTCCCCGTTCAACTCGCGGCACACGTGCTCGCACGAAGACTCGGCGCACGCGCCGTCCGCGTTTTGCTTGACCTTGCACTTGGGCACCTCTCCGATCCACTGACGATTTTTGCAGAGAAGCCGATTGCTCGAGGTCGCCATATAGAAACCCGGTGCGCACTCGTAATCCGCTTCGAGATATTCGTGCCCAGGCACAGAGGATCTGTCAGAGGAGAAAAATAACGATCCAGAATTCTAAATAGCCATTAAAACAATTCATTATCATTTTAATTCGAAATTTTAATTCGTACGGGTAAAAGAATTTAAATAACACAAGAATTCATTCTCTTACTGACAATGAAAAAAGAATTTTTATAATCTTCAATCTTCTTAAATATTCTTTTGGCAGTATAGGATTACATATTTAATTCGTTCAACGAAATTTTTTACTCAGCGCATTCGAAGAAGATGAGTAGTAAATTAACCCGAATAAGGAAATGAATATTAATGCGAATTAGTTCAATTTCAAATTTTTCTCTTACACACACAGAATAGTAGGTCTGAATCAAAGACGAGAAGACATTGATCTTTCGAGTCATAACGTCTTTTAATTATACTACGACTAGCGTCTCGCTACATCAGTGCTCTCTGAGTGAATAAAAAAGAGGGAAAAAACGTTCTTCGCGATTTTTCAGTGCTAGAACGGTCTCCAAGGGATACGCGATATTTTTTTTCCGAAATCTTTAGCGACACTTTTAACGAGGAGTCGAGAACTTTCAGAGGAGAGCCCGATATAAAACCGCGTACGCGAGCAACACGCGCCAGCGCGATTTAATTCCCCTGGACGTTGAAAAGAGAGTTCCGCGCTGCGAACGAGACGCGATACGGCCGCGGAAACTGAATGGAAACACCAATTACGGACGCTCCGGGGACGACAGGTCGCGCTCAAAGACACTCCGCGCGAATAACCGACGATTAACTCGAAACTCCTCGGAGTCGCGACGCGTTTCAGAAAACGTTAATTCGCACTTTTGGTAATTCGCTCGAAACCTCCCGGGATGGAAATGAATTCGTACCGAGAGAGGGTTTCGATCTGAATTATCGAAGCCTGTACAATCGGAGCTTCGGTGATCTTTTAAAATTGTTGACCCGATAGAGAATTCGGGAAAATCGGTTGAGAGGTTGCAGTCGAATCGAAACTATTTCAGCCTACCGTATAAAGCTATTCCCGATAAAGGAACAAAGAAAATCGATTGACATCGCAATCGCGTCGGGTGCTTTTCGAGTTTACTGCAAAAAGTAGGAGCTAACTAAGTGGCATTTACGCTTAGCGAATAACGATGTTATTTGTTGTCAACAGTATTGTGTTTTGGAAAAAAGCAAATTCTGGAGAATTAGCGATGTTTGTCTTGATCATTTTATTAAAAAATATCGATTAATGCAAATATTCATGACTATACAATATTGATTATTGCAAGTTAATAAAGTCATACCAGATTCTTGTTAGAATCAACAAATTTCAAATATGTTAAAACAAAAAGAAATAAGTAACAATAGTTGAGTTAATGAACTCACTCGGTAGGTACAATAAAGACAACTTTACGAAGTAGTCTTATTCGTTACGACTATTCACTTGATAGACTCGTGAACGTTCATGACTTTTTGTAAAAGTAATCAAAATGTTGTTAAAAATCACCATTTCTCCTTTCGATGTACTTTCCGAGTGGTGGTGCTGAAAATTTCGAACCGCGGCCAACTTGGGATCGTCAAAGATCGCCGTAGCGATATAGCTCGCGATTTCTCTTTATTTAAGCGCAACGAGTGTTCGCGGGAAAGACGAGATATTAACCCGGCCTCGTTCTCGTCACGTCGTTTCGCTGAAACAACGTTCCGAAAGAGGCGAGAGAGGACAGATGAAATAAGAGAGAAAGAGGAATTTTTCTCTCGCGCGAGATATTAAGCGAGAGGGCGAGGAAAATCGCGTCACGCGCTCCGGAATCTTATAAACGCCCGGCAATTGTTTCTCTCTCTCTCTTTCTCTCTTTCTTCCTCTTCTCGCCCTCTAAACGGAATGAAAAATTAATTGAATTATTCATGGACGGACGGGAGTCGCTTACTTTACATATTTGATCAGAACGTGTCGGGCGAGTGGCGCCGGCAAGAAGGTCCCGTTTATGCACGATAAGTCGCCCCGAGGATAATCCCTGTCGTTGTTCGTCCTGTCTGTGGTCGATGAGTTTGGATTCCACGGAACGTTGTTGTTGTTCTTGTCTCGGGGGACATCGGGAGCTCGATCGTTGCTCTCGTGTCGTCCCATCATGGATAGTTTCAGGCTAGACGTCATGTACGCGTTGTAGTCCTTGAAGGTCCGAGCAAGGACCTCGTTCTCCAGCTCCAAAATCGGTATATCCTCTTCGGTCTTCGAGTAACCCAACATCTTCTCGGCGTCGTATCTCACATTGGCTAGTTTATTTCTGTCGTTGTACGGACTACCGTAATTTGGCCCATATCTGTAGACACAAAATCAAACATTCAAAATATGTATAAAAATTTAAAAGGAAAGTATTGTTCTTTTCCTTACAAAGAATGCTAAACTGAGAAAAATGTACATAAAATGAAGAGAAAACACACACGCTAAGAAAAATCTTGTTGAATCAATTAAATATGCATTCCTGCACTGCCAAGACGATATTTTGACAGTTCGATAAAATTATCGTTAAGTTTAACGAAATTCTTGTTAAATCGATTAATAAATTTTTCATTCTAATAAAATCTCATTTTGGTAGTATAAAATTGCATATTTAATTCGTTCAATAAAATTTTGTTCTCTTCAAAGAAAGTAACAAAAGTACCTCCTTTCGTAGTCGTGGTAGTCGTGCTTTCGTCTCTGCGTGTCACTCATCACAGGGCTACCCAAAATACGATCCTCGAGCTGAGCGGGATCGTCGAGCATGCCGGAGCTGGTGATCTCCTTCTCGAGGTGCTTGGAGAACTCCCTCTCGACGTTCTCCTCGTAGTGGGGCCTCCTGGTGGTCGCGGGGGACCTGGTGGCCGTTGTCGACGACCTCGTGGTCACCTCGAGTGGCGGGTCGGGGATTAACGTTTCGTTGGACCTCCTCGTCGGCTCGTCGCTCATCCTCGACTTGCCACTCTCGTTCCTTCCGTTTTGCTTCCTGGCCCGTTTCCGTTCTCTGCTCTTCCGCCTCCTGCGGCGCTCCGCGCGAAATTTGCGCGACTGCTGATCCCTCGAGTTCCTGGGCCTCTCGCGTATCTCGTTCTCCGAGTCCTCGGATGAAGTCGAGCTGGCACGTCGGCCAGTCTGCTTGCCTCGACGACGCTTCTTGCGACGCTCCCCGTTGGCCGACTTGGCGCGTGGCCCCACGCCGGCTGAGAAATCCTCGAGTTACTCCACTGGCGCGTTTCATTACCGTCCACGGATCCCCGAGATTGAATCGATCACCCATCCTCTCCTCCCCGAAACCATAATCGTATAAATCGCGATTCGAGCTAATTGAAATTTATCGGTTCGTTAAATTTACGGCCGAGGGTGGCTCGGTATATCGTCCTCCGCGAGATTTACCCCTCTGTGTGTATATACGGGGAATGAGCGCCGAGTTAATTTTCCCGTTCGACGCGTTGTTTTCTCGTCGAGGTGTAACGAGTGAGAGAGAGTAAGCTAGACATCGTCGGAGCGTCTGGGTAATCGAATCACCGGGATCCGCTGGATTCGTTTCGGGGAAAAAATGAAGTAGGAAAAAATTGAGAGTAAAAAAAAAACAATGGACATCATCGGAGAGAATAGAGTGAATTTTTCTCGCGACGTGCGCGAAGGAGGGAGAGAAACTCACAGTCGTTGAGGGGGCGAGTCGGCGTGTAGGGGGTGGCGTATCCGTTCGGCGGTCGGAGGGCGTCGTTTCTATTTCCGTCTGTCCCGGCGTCCGCCTCCTCTGTTTCCGGCTCGCCATTCCGGTACAAGTGGGTCCTCTTGTTCTCCTCCACGGACTTGGACGTTTCGCGGGAGGACGACGGCTCCCAGCTAATGGACAGTGTCATTCGTTCTCTTCCTTTCTCTGAATTTCGAGTCTCGTTCTTCCCCATTTTCGTGTGTCAAAAAATAAGTGTAAACTCGATTCCAAATTGAATCTGATTTTATCCGTATATTGTCCTGTCCTGGCAATCTCGGTTGAAACGAGTTTATATTTAGCTCTCGGGACCGATTATAAATAAAATGGTAGATTAGACAGCCATGTCAAGGCTAAAATTTTATTTCACCTAATATTTATCATTTTAAATCGTAATTCATTTGATCGAATTAAATATTTACTTCTATATTTTTAGATGAATATCAAGTAGTTTCAATAAATTTTTTTCTCAGCTAAATATATGTGAACTGTGAATGTAAAAAAATTGGGATAACTAATTCGTTACATATTTTTTGACTCACGATAGAATGGCGACATTCTGTCTTCTCTCATTTCCTTGTTATCGCGTTGAATTTGTTCGACCAGCCAAACTCTTGGTCCGATAAATGCTAAGTACTCGGAACTCGTGCACCGCTAACGAGCTTCATTCTTCACCGACGAATAATACTTTTCTCTGATAATTATCGCGGATGCCGACAATGCCAGGATCGAGTTACAATGTGTGCGGATGACGGATTGTAAGAAAGCGCTCATTATATCGAGCAGAGACACTCGCGTTTATTTGCCAGCTGGAAATCGTATCCATGCAATGGGAATCTCGAGTTCGAACGCGAGTAATTTGATACCAATGCGTATTTGCAACAAAGTTGCGATACCAAAATTGGATTTTTACTATTCAAGAATGAATTTCACATTACGTCATTCGAGAGTTACGTCTTCCTCCTGGCGAGAGACAGCCAGTTTCGCGTTTTAATAATAACATGAATATTTCAATAAATTTTTAATATTTAATTTCATATCGCATATTTTTTGAATAATTTTATATGAACTACTACCATTCTGTTATTCGAGTCAATTAGTTTTTCTTCTCAAAGCGAGAGAGGAAATCAATTTTCTTTTAACGGCGAGCGAGTCGATCGGTTTTTCACGGCGCGATTGTTTCCCGTTAATTTCCCTCTCGAGTATGGCGCGTCAAAGCGAATTCGTCAAAGTCCCGCTCATATACGACAGCCGTGTAATTATCGGCGTCTCTCGCATTGTATGGCGAGTGTTTAGCGGATCCTAACAAGCAGAAACGTATCGCGAGAGGGCGAGCTCGCTCTGTCGGTGCTTTAATTACGATTTCATTAGCGCTTCGTTTTCACGAGTGTGCTTCCTTCTATAATACGCGACAGTCGGAAAAGAACCGTTTGGGTGCCTCGTTAAAAAACTTACCGTACCCGCTCGCTCTTTTCAACCGGCTCAATTCTCGCGGGTAAAATTATACGCGAGAATATTTTACTTCCGGTCATAATTCCAGGAATTGTCGGTAGGTTGATTTCGCATCGATGCAATCGATGCAGCTTCCGCGAACTTTGTAATTATTCACGCGAACGGATCTCGTTGCCCGGTGTTGTTTTTGGGTTTGCGTCAAGAAATCAACGAAATTAGACTTCGAAACTAGAATTCTACTCGAATTTAAATTAAGCTTCACCTTTGTAAAATTAAGTTTATGAATCCATTTGTATGAAATATTGAACCATACGAATATTATACACTGAAAATAAAAATTTGTTGAATCACAGATACTAATTCTAAACAATATTTTATTGTAAGTAATAATTCATTTCATCAAACAAAATGTTTATTTCTATACTTTCGAATAAATATTATACATATAGCTTCAACAAATTGTTATCTTCAGTGTACAAATACAAATACGAATAGATGAAGATTTTATTAAAAATTGATTATTATTTTTTTCCGAACTCGCTGCTAATCCGTATACGTAATCAATGATCTCAAACGAGCCGAAACTCGATCGGAAATAACCGACTTTGGAGTAGGATAAAAATTGCTCGCTCGTGCGCGGCCGCGATATGCAAAGCTCGCTCGGTCCCTCTCGTCCGAGACATTCCTCCTTCGGTCGAGCTCTTTTTTCCTCCGGGTTTTTTTCGGCCGGTAGATAGAGACGCCTGTACAAATTTATGGTTACATAGTTACTCGAATCGTCGGTCCGGCGTGTCCCGTACGTGCCGCTCGTACTCCGGCTGGTCGTTCTTCCTGGTCACGCTCCTGTCGGCTAAGGTGGCGCGCGGTTCGGCGTTTTGGCAGCGACCTGCGAATAACAAAGGCCCGTCACGTACGACCGTTGTGATCTCGATATCCGTGCGCGGATGTATAAAAGGGCCGAGGGGTAGCGGGGGGCGGAATTGGCCGCCGGGTGACGGAGACCCCGTCGTAGTGAATACACCGAGAAAAGGCGCGCGCGTGTGCGAGCCACGCGCGAGTCGTTCCAACTTTTCATCCGCCAAGACCTTCGGAAAATTTTCTCGTATCTCGAACACGCTCGGCTATACGAAACTAAACACGCTACGGGATTTTCTTTACGCGAGTAATCGGGTTATTCGTATTTGTTGCTGTCGTTCATTTTTCCTCATATCTTCGCGAAGTATCTCGAATAAATATTCGGTGCCGTTGGGTGTGTTACAAATAACCACTAATGATTCCGATCCGAGTTATTAACTTTTTTCCGTCAATTTAGAAAATACTACAAATTCAAACTCATTGTTACATTTACTATTGTTACTATTTACTTAAATTGTAAATAGAATTTTGTTAAATGATACGTACTCAATATTTATCTCAACGTATTCAAATAAATGTTTAATTTGCAGATACCAATCTCATTAAAACTAATATCTAATCTCTTCAAACAATAATTCATTTTACCAAATTAAATATTCACTTGGACGTATAGAAATAAATATCGAGTACACTCAACAAATTTTTTTTTTCAACGATAATATCGATTTTTCGACATTTTTATTCCGAGTGAAAATTTTCAATGCACCTCGATTCTTGTACACACAGAATTCACGAGTTATATCATCGAACCCGAGGCCAATTTACATGGGATATTTCGCGTCTACAGGCGGCACACGGCCCGAACGTAAACTACGTCGTAGAATCGGAAGTTCCTCGAGCCCTGCGCCGTCTGGGAAGCTCGGCGTCGACAGGTGGTGCGGTCCGTTCGCGAGAGTCAATGCAACCCCCCGAAGATGGTTCCTCTTCACCCTCATCATCGGCCAGCTTCGACATTCGACCTTCTTCTCTCACCTTCCGGTCCGTTATTGAACTTTTTATTGCGTATAAGGTCGGCTGTTTTTAGGGAATCGCGTTGGGCTTTATACACTCAACCCTCTCTCTCTCTCTCTCTCTCTCTCTCTCTCTTAACCGCTCCGGGATACATCTCGTTTGGCTTTATTAAATTCCTCTACGATCTCCACTTTCTATATCGCTAGCGCGCCCATTCGCTTTTATTCACTGTTAAAAATGCAAATCCCCCTCTCCCTCACCCCCAGTAGAACTACCCCGCTCTGGGCGTATATTTAACGCAAGAATTTTCAAATAGAGCGGAATAAAACCGACAAGGCACCTATCATTTTTCTCTACACTCGCTTGACGCTTGTATTTTCCTCGTTTCGAGGAGAGAATAGCTAAAATGCGTTAGTGGGTTGAGCAATTCTAGTCGGGGGGTTAGCGATATTAATATTAAATAGAAAAATATTCCTGCGGTGGAGCAAGATTACTCTCCGAATATTTATTACTCTTTTTTTTTATTCCGTGAGAGACGTCAGGAGGGCCGAGAAAAAATTCTTCCTCGAAAGTCGAGTTTGTATAATCGATCGGCGCGGGGCTCGCGGATCCGCGAGGTGTGTATTCGCGCGGAATAATGCATTGTAAGGTCAGAGTCTGGAGAGGAGCAGAGCCTCGAGGCGGCGGGTAATAGGAATAATCCGCCAGTAGTCACGTTTCTATTGTTACTGTTATATCCGAGGATGTATACGGCCGTTCGTATCGTTAATGACCGAACCCACTCTGCCCTTAACTTCCACCCTCTTCGCATCTTCGTTTTATCTTATTCGAGAGTATTGCGACTTCAAACTTGAATCGCGATAGGCGTAAACATCTCGAATTGCGAGATAATATTTTCGATGTTTTCTTCTCAAAGAAATACGTTTTCGCGAATCCGATCTCCTTTTTGCTCTAGATTTTCAGTCGAGATTGCGCTAACTGTTGAAATTGAGAGGAGTTAGGAAACGTGCAATATCAGATCTGCATTGAAATCGAAACAAATTTTTAGATAATGATTACACTGAAAAAATGAAATTACTTAATATTTATTTTAAAATATGGAGATAAATATAATGTTCGATTAAAGAATCATTACCCATACTGATACGAAAATATTACTTGGAATAAAATTAGTATCGTTAATTCAAACAAATATTTTGTTAAATAAACCAAATATTTATGCGAATAAATATTAAGAACAATCAACAAAATTTTATTTTCAGTGTAGGTTAAATAAATAAAAGGCAATTAGCGCTCCTTGACTCAAACTAGCCAATTTTACTATTCGAGAGTACATTCGAAGAAATCGCTGCTCAACTTTTCTATATTCAACGTGTTATAAATTTTCGTCCGAGTTAGGGAGCAAAGAAACGTTTCGCGCTGAAACGAGCGAAATTGATAAACGATCGAGCCCCGGAAACGACCGAAAAACTCGACGCGAATGTTCAGTAGCCCTGTGCGTTTTGCAACAAAATGGAGGGAAAAAACCCAAGTTGCCAGGGAGAAAACTCGTTACGAGATGAAATATCGCAAAACTCGCACGATTCGCGCAAAAATATCGCGTTCGTTTCGCGTTTAGCGTCCTCGATGTACTCGGCCCACGTGTGTGGATGTATGTGCTTCCTATAGCGAGTGAATTTACGCTGATGCATATTCGATCGTCTTGTGTGACGTTTCCCAAGCGGCGAGTTCTCCTAAGTTTTCCTTTTGTGCACATTGTATGCGTATATAAATACGTGTGTGTGCGTTCGTAAATATATTCACCTACGTGCATATATGCATACCTTGAATTTTAGGCAAACGAACGTTTCAGCTCGACAAATTTAATCGATGCGCGGTATTATTCTTTCGTAAAGGGGTAATTTCAGTCCAATGGGCAGCGATAGCGTTGTTTTCCGTTACCAATTTCTCTCTCGCGTTTATTCGCACGACTATGAGAGTAAAAGAGAAAATAGCGTTAGGTTGACGATACAAGAGTACAAAAACGTTCGGGAAATAATTTTGCCCTGAAACGAAAATGAAAAAAAAAAGTTCACACAGATGACAAAGGAACTCGAACACAAGAGCGAGAGACTCGCGTGAAATCGAAACGCAGCTCGCACGCGACCAATGACCTAACAACGAACGAGGTCGTGCGTGAGAAGCGAAACGAGTACCATGAGAGATATAAAAACTTTTTCAGCCAGAAATTGTTCGGTATCGATCGAAAAAATGTTGTACTTTGTTCAGAGTCGATTTCAATTTTGTATTACAATACAAACATACAACAAATATACGTACATTCTCAAATAGTTGCATCTCGGCTACAAATGATCAAATTCAAACGATATAGTGATCATTTTGAGATTGGAACCTGCTCTTTAAAATAATCACCTGTTTCGTTCGATTCAATGATTTTTGAAATGCAGACATTTGAAAATGATGTGTATCTTTTTTTAGTATATTATGTAATCTTGAACCGAATCGGTACCTATTTTGAAACCGGGAAAAGTTGGAACAGGGTTGGAAGACATTCGGTCGAGGAAACCTGAATTAGTGCTTTTTTTTTTAATTACCCTTAAAAGAGGAATCGAAGCCAACCAAGTCTGCCAAAATTTAGCTCTGATCGTTTCGGGGTGATAAAAAATACGAGCTTCTTTACTGCACTTTTATCGCCCCGTAACGATCCCAGTTCTGACGGTGACAGCCGTGCCGTCTGAACTTGGATAATTCACTATTGGCGTTCACTGCGGTGGTCTCCTCTCTCTCTCTCTCTCTCTCTCTCTCTCTCTTTCTTCTCCAAACTATGTATGTGTATATACATATATAACTATATATAAAGGCAGTACAAAAACTGTGACGCGATTACCAACGACGATTTCGATCACGGATTGTTGGTCGTTCGGGAGATTCGCTCGATGACCATTAACGACGAACAGAATGTGTCCTCAAAGACGAAAGAAAGCCCCAGAACGACGATCTCGATCGGCGCAACGAAAGTCGGATCTATAATGCACTGCAAAAAAAATTCATTTCAATCAACTAAACTGGTTTATTTGTTTCAGTGTTTAGTTCATTGAACGAAATTAATGTTATTTCGAAAAAGCAATAGTTGTTTCAACAAAATTATTTGCTTGAAATTTTATGACGACGTAAAAATTGCTCAACCAAATCTGATAGTTGGAATCCATGTAACCAATCAGTTATTCCGAAAAAATATTTTGTTCCTATTACAAAATGGTTGATTGCCTGAAAAATATTCTAATCACAAATAATTTTGTTAGAATAAAAAAATTTTTTGAGTCTTCAACTAAATCTTATCAGAGTAATTGAAACAAATATTTTTTTGGCAAAAATCATTGATTTCAACAAAATTATTTGTTGAGCGAACTAATTCATTTTGTTGAATTGACCATGAATTCTGTCAAATTTTGGCGCATGCGCATAACAATAACCATCGAATTAGATGTCGTTACTGCGTTGTGCTTCTTTTGTCTTACAATAGTGTTATTCGAGCCATTCAGTAAAGCAACTCGTTTGATATATAATACATATTTGTGAAAATGTCGGATATTGTTCGTTCGTGGGGTTTAGAGAAGAAAATTGAAGAAAGTATTATTACGATATTAGAAGGTAAGTTAAACAAATTAATATTTTTAATTCGAATAATTAGATTAAATTACACCGAAAAAAAATTTGGTTTATTATAGCCAATATTCATTTGCCGCATACGTTGAAATGAATATTTTATTCGATAAAACGAATTATTATTAAAAATGACTAAATATTACTTCTAATGAAGTTAGTATCGGCAATTCGAACAATTGGTTGGTTTACCGAATTAAATATTTGTTTGAACGTATTCAAATGAATCAAATGTACATTACAATCAATATAAAAATATCGCCAATAGTTTGAACGTATTCAAATGAATCAAATGTACATTACAATCAATATAAAAATATCGCCAATAGGAAGTAAAATATATTCACATATATTTTTATATCTTAAATTTCAATAGAAATAGCAGAAATAGAAATCGCACAATGGTGCGATGTTACGAGAAAAAATTCGCTATTATTTTCTGAGACCGCTCAATGTGACTCGCTTCTGTTTACATTATTAGAAAAAACACACGGCACCTATTTACAACACAATCTCTCTGAAAATACTATAACTCAGAATCTATTTTTAGAAAACGAAATTACAAACGATCTTTTTAATGAATTAAACCCGGATTCGATTAAAGAAATGTTCCCGAAAATTGGTTTAAGAATGCATTTCATGAAAAAATGGTCTTCAAATAGAGGATGTCTTGATCCTAATACTAGCGTAAATATTTCTTCATTTTTTATTTATCACTGCCTTGAATCGTTCAATCGTTCTTTGAATAGTTTAAAATGTTATTTCTCATAATATAGCAGAAAGAAGACCAAAATTTGACGACATTTGATTGTCCTGAATCACCTACAAGTGTAGAATCTTCGAGTCATTCAGAGAATCCATGTACTTCGAAAAGAAAGATAGCTTTCTCTGGTAAAATTCAATACATTCTAACAACCACCCCAATAAAAACATTGTTGTCTAAAAATGTCCAAGGACAAGCGATACTATATAAATATAAACAGTCCAAATTTTTATCACAAAAATCAAGAAATATTATTGTAGATATAATAATTTCAGAATTATTAAACGAATTGCCTAGGTAATATCTTTTTTATTACTTAAAATAATTTCTTGTTCTTTTTTCTGTATTATTAATTTATTGGATTAATGTTCACAGTTTAACTAACGAAGACTTTTCGTATATCGCCAATTCTATCGTGGAGGAATTTCCAACAGAACGACTGTTAACGTACTACATACCACCGATTCCAAAGAAAAAATCACGTTTTGGAAAATCAATAATTTCTCGCGGTAAAATAGTCGATAAATATCGAAATAAGTTGCGCGAAATAAAGAACATCAATACAGATTTGATAGTAAATACCAGAAACTCAAATTTGAATGATGATTTAGATTCATCTTCGGATGAAGGTAAATGAAAACTATAATTAATAATGATCTTAGATTTTAAATACCATATATATGTATTTTAAATTGTGCATGAATATGTCATTTTGAATTCTTTTTAATTTTTCACAGAGTACATTGAAGCTGAAAAGTGGCTAAAAAGTCATTCTTCGCCGTGGGAAATTGTGATAAATAATTGGAAATTAACAACAAAATATCGAATAAATTCATTTAAAAGTAATCACAATCTCACAATTACAGAAATTTTCGAAAAATGGCCAATATTGAAGCATCCAAACGCGCATAATCTCATTGAGATAGATTTCGAATCACTAAAACTTACTGCAAAACAACTAACTATAGAAAACTGGAATAAATTTTTCACAAGTATAATAGCAGTTCGAGCACCTAAAAAAGATGATGAAAATGCGACTGCTTTATTGGAATTATTAGAAACAAATGAATTAAACGATAGTAAATATTTTCATTTTCATCATACTCAGACATCACATATTAATTTTTCTTTACTCAATCTAAAATAGATGCTTCAATCACTACACAACTAAGGTTGCTACCACATTTGATACCACCCAAAGGACGAATACGAATTGAGAAAACTCATTATAAACCAAGTATATCCGAATGTAAAGACAGCTTGATTATTCCGATTGTAGTAAGTATTTGTATTCAACTAAAATTAATATTAAAAACTAAAACTAATATTAAAGAAATCAAAACTACTATTGTTTTAGTTGCTTGCTGACATAACAGACATTCAAGAAAAACAAAGAAACGCAGCAGCATCTCTAGGCATAACATTACAACCATATATTATAGTAGTTGGCCCATCGATAAGTCTCGTAACCGATTTTTTCATTTCTATCGACAAAACTCTTTATAAAATATCATCCGCGTTAGAAGCGATTGATCTGTGCTTCAAAATATTCCAAACATTTGATCTCCAATATCCACCTGCGAGTGCACATATTTGGTTACTTATACAACGAGTTTTATACGAATATAATTCTGCGTGGGACAAAGTTCCCCCTTATGTATCTGAGCTTATATCAGACATCACAACATTCAATATAAATTAATAAGTAAGTAATACTTACTTATTTATTCATTTATATTATTATTTTTACTCTTATATTTCTTTGAACAATTCAAAAAAAAAACTATCAAGTTTATACTGAATTGTTGAATGAATAAGTACTGAAAAATGTTGTTCTGCCCATATTGTAGTGTTAAGTTCATATGCGATACTTCGCTGTTCCTTCATGTTAAAATTCACCACAAATCTTTATTGAATAGAGTTTGTTTTTGTCGGCAACAAAATTGCCACAGAAATTTCAACAATTTTTATGCATTACACAGACATTTAAAATTAAAACATTTGAATATTGATAACAGTGTAACTGTTAGTAATAAGATTGTTCAAGAAAATACTTTAAATAATGTTATAGTATTAGAAAACTTGAACTCTTGCATTGGTAGAGTAGGTCATACTATTACACCATGTTCTTCAAACGAGACTCCTGTTTTCAATATTGAAAATTTCATTTTAGTTTTGACCAAAGAAATAAATCTGTTCGTTTCCCGACTATATTCTGAAATTATTCTCCCGAAGTCACTAATTACTTCATTGATCAATCAGTTAAATAATTTGTACAGCGTTGTACTTATACCAATGATTCAAGGAATGTGTAACTTTTCAGATCCTGAAAAATCACTTTCAGATATTTCAACAATGTTAATGGCATTGCAAAAGAGTTTTGATAATTTTCAAACTCATCATAAATGTATACGTCACTTTGAAAATTTAAAAACTCTTATCAAACCTAAATCTATAAGTATTTATTCTGTTCTTGACTCACGTTTGATTCGGGGAAAAAGAAAATCAGTTATATCAGATGTAACAATTAATGTAATATCTATGAAAGCAGTTCTAAAAAATTTTTTAGAATTGCCAAACGTTTTAAATGGAATTTTAAAACATATGGAAAAATGTACTAATAGTGAGGTAATAATCTCAAATATTCAAGGCGAGCTTTGGAAAAATATAACTTTGCAATTTAAGGACAAAACTGTATTTCCTTTGATTTTGTATTTTGATGATGTAGAAATTAATAATCCATTAGGGTCGCATAATAATATTAGTAAACTTGGAGCAGTATACTTTTCTTTAGCGTGTATACCGTATGAGTTTTCTAGCATGTTAGAAAATATTTTCATTGCACAGTTGCACTATTCGAAACATCATAAAATTGCTGGTAATCTGAAAATATTTCAGAATATAATTGATCAGATAATAGATCTTGAAACGAATGGATTAATTTTGGATATAGACGGGAAACAACATACGATTTATTTCTCATTACTTACTATAATTGGTGATAATTTAGGTTTGAATTTTATTTGTGATTTTACAACTAGTTTCAATTCTCTGAATTGGTGTAGAATATGTACTGCCAATAAGTATGAAACTCATGAAATGGTAACAGAAAATATTGAAATTCTACGTAATAGTGAAAATTACGCAGAAAATGTTAAAAATCGTACAACGGGCGTTCAGGCTGAGTGTGTATTTAACCAAATTTCAAATTTTCACATTATCGAGAATGCTAGTGCTGATCTCATGCACGATTTATTCGAAGGAATATGTAGGTATGAGATAGCAAAAATCTTGAATAATTTCATCAATAAAAAACATTTCTTTTCATTAGATACTCTGAATTCACGTTTGAAAAATATTGATTGTGGTCGAAATTTAAGAAGAAATG
>NCVS01004642.1:0-37822 GCA_003055095.1 Goniozus legneri | reverse complement strand
GGGCCAAAATGCGGTTCACCGGATCGACTTTCGGAGCCTTCGATAACTTCGGTTATTATACGACCTTCCGCTTTTTTTCTCTCCCGTCCTCGTCTCAAGATCAACCTCTCCCGGTCTTAATCGTCGATTATCACCGGATTAGCGATTTCACTACTCCATCTTCTATCGAGTACGCATCTCGTCTCGATAGGAGAACGTCGTCGCCGAATAAATTATTTCGCGTCTTTCGCAATTTGGCAGAAAAATAAAAAAATTGCTATACACTGCGAGGAGGAAAAATCGTCCCGCTCTTCGGAATTCGCGGTGACGTAAGCCGACCGGGTGGGGTATTCCGGTTGCAAAAGTTTTGGTTTTCGTACTCGAGCGCCGCTCCCGGGTGCGCAGCTGCTCGCGAGGAATGCAGAAATGCAGGCATCGGGAGCGCGGCCTTATTCGTGCGAGAAGCGTCCCGGAGGTATCGCGCGAGAACACCTTTTTGTCCGGATTCCGCTTCGAGTTTCCGCGAGGGATAAATTTTTCATTTTTCCGAGCTCCGTCCTAAAAGAAAAATCGTTATTTATACGACGCGAATAATTGACTTTCCACGGCGCTAATCGCGTATCGATTACGCCCACTCGGGTTCTCCCGCAGCCAGAAACGCGAAAATGCCTGTGAAAGTTGTTGATTATTTCTCTCTCTCTCTCTCTCTCTTTCATTCCACGTTCGATTAACGCACGAGGTATAAAAAAATGCATCTGCTCGAAAACAAGGAATACCGGAATCGCTAATTAACCCGTTTCGCGAATTCTCTCGCGGCGTGCGTGACGGCATCGACCGGTGACATAACTTTTCTAGAGGCAGACTCATCTCGGTTCCTCCTTCGATGTATTTACACGCGTCTGACGCAACGCGATCGCCTCTGCGATTACGCAACGCGATCTCGAAGACGACGAGGTATAACGAAACGGCGCGTTAGAGAGCACCAGTACAGTACAGGAGGAAGGAGGAAAAATCCACACTTGCATCGATATCGTTCGCGTTTTGTCGTACGCAACCGGCTCACGATTAATTAGAGAAGAAACGCGTTTTCTAACCGGCGTTATATAATGTCCCATGTATTACTCGAATTTGAAAACTGGCAGGCTCGCGAAGGAGAGAGGGGTCGGGTTGGCGCAATCCAATGATATACGAGTCATCCTCGGAAGGAGCTTCGACACAACCCAAGTTGAAAAATTTGATCGGCTTTTGTTCGAATTTAAATGGTTTCTCAAATATAAATATTCGATACCTACACTCGAATTTTGCATCCATAAATATGTATGAAAATTTGTCCCGATTGTGACAATCGAGACAAGATTACAACTGCGACTATAAAATACCAGCTTGAAAATCGATGGAAAAAGTACAAACTTTTCGAAACCCGTAGAAACTTTTGACACGGGATCGAATCGCGACGCTGCGCGGTAATTGAATCGCTTGATTCGATCGTTTGTATGACGCGCGTGGAACGTAAACAGAACGGTTTAATCGTTCGAACTATACGGCGAGTTGTGCGAAGACACGTAAACAGTTACAGCGGTTTCGAGACTCTCCGATTTCTTCCGCGACGATGACAAGCTTTCGCGATGGAACGCATTGATTATCGAGGAAAAGGCGAAAATCGTTTCCTGGACAATTTTCCGGTTAGTGAACTCGGTACTCGTATGCGCCACGCGTACGCGTAGAGCAACGAGCGCGAAACTCGTGCTCATCGGACCCCGGCTAGATCTTCTCTTGGACCCACGAAGGTCGTCAAAGGTTATACAACGAAATCGGCTCCCACCATTGCCCGTAACCCGATCCCCGAATCATTCGCGCTCGCGATTGGCCTCCGCTCGTGCCGAGGCTACCGGCGAGGATCCACTATGTATATAAGTGATTCGTATGATCGCGAGACGCGATGCTTACACTACCAGCCGGTCCGTTCGGGTCTGGTTAGAGATTAGAGAACGCCCGATTTATATCGGACCTTTTTCACTTGACGGAATCCGTTCGCGATTTTTCACCCTGTGATATACCCTGTGATAGAAAATGTAAAAGTGTTGGATTATTTTTTGTGCTTATTTTTTCGAGTCAAAAGATTTCAATAAGTCGGTGTTTTATATTTCAAATTTCACTTTTACATTTTTTTGTATTATTACAAAAAAAAACTATATTTATAAATCCAAGATTCGAGCAGAAATAATACAACTGAAAAAACATTTTCAAGTTCGAACCAAAAACCGATCAAATTTTTTGACTCGAATCTATAAGAGACTTTGCATATTTTTACTTGTACTTTTTATTTTATTTTTCGTTATTTGTGTATTTACGTTTGATTTTACGCGCATAGGACGAGGAGGAGCGATACGAAAACACAAGGATGCTTCGAAGGCGACTGGGGGCTGATTCTGCTCCTCGTCGCACTGACTCCTGCCATTTGTTCAGCCGGAATACTGGACCCGTTTCAGTGGGCCCGCAGCGACCGTATCGAAGTCAACATACCCTGGCTACCCTGTAATTATCAGAGCGATGATAAAGTTCACGATCGATAACGCTTGGTAACCAACGTGAAATGTTTCCAGTCGAGAACGAGACACGCTGCTACGACGAATTGGGATGCCTGAACATCACCAGGAGCTGGTATCACTTGATACACCGACCGCTGAACGTGTTTCCTCTACCTCGCGAGGTCATCAATACGAGGTTCATCCTATACACGAACAAAAATCCTACCGAAGTGAGTACTACTTATTTTCCAATTACAGAGCCAACGATCGCATAAACTTTTTCAGGTGTTAGAAAAAGATTTGTAAAACTAACAGGTCTATCTTCCAGTAATAGAAAACCCTTTACGAATACCGAATTACACCGACGACGAGATAACGCTAATACGTGTTTATTGAATTTTATACGGAGACTGATTAATAATGGCCAAACTTAGGAGAAAACTGATGCACGGTACATTTCTTATACTCTACTTTCTAATTACCATTGCGCTTATTCGCACGTGCATTAACGCGTATCGGTTGTACGGATGAAATCGGGTTTTACTCGTCGGGAGAACGCGAATTGGGACGATCGACGCGACGCGACGTCTCGTCCGTTAACGAATTGTTCGCTTGTGTAAAGAAAGCACGAGGCCAAGTTCCGTCTATAGCGCGAATGATGGAATACCGAGTCCTTAAAGCAATCAATCTCTCGTGCGAATCGAGGTCCTTTTTGGTAATAATTCATCTCTGAAATTTTCTTTTCAGGGCCAAGTCTTAATAGTAGCTAAGGATAAGTCCATAAAGCGCTCGAACTTCGATCCAAAGCGCAAAACTAAATTTATAATTCATGGTTTTATAGACACACCGCTCAGCAACTGGGTAAAGGTGAGACCTCCGTTTTAATTATGAGAAGTATTTTTGCATTCAATCTGGTAAAACGAGTCCTCGCGAAAACGTATAACAGTGCTCATTGAAGGTAACGAAACAATGACGATTACGTTGAATTCGAACTATTCATTCGCTTCGTTTCGAAAGATTTAATATCCCATTCGCTAACATTGAAAAGCGCGCTTAATCGAATGTGGCAATGTTTGATTTTGACACTTCGTGGTAATGCACTTTTTGGTTACGTCATTCCTCTACTGTCAACTTGACACATTAACCGAGCGCGAGTAGAATGAAAAATTGTATACGTTTTCGAGGAGGCACGGCTCTCCGTTCGAGAGCAACGTCAAAACGTTCGTCAAACGTTTCTAAAGCGAGTCTGTGTATTAGGAGATGAGAAACGAGCTGCTGAAGCACGGTGACTACAACGTCATAGTGGTCGATTGGGCAGGAGGCAGTTTGCCTTTGTACACGCAAGCGACGGCCAATACCAGACTGGTGGGACTCGAGATAGCGCATCTGATCAAACATCTACAAGTAATGCCCTATCAATTATACCCAATCGATCGATTTTCCAAGAAATTACGAAACGCTGAATTTCCGAGTTGTAAAATTTTATCGGTTCCTGGTTCCGAATTAAAAAGTTCTTATTCGTATTGTTTTTTCTGTCGAGTTTTTTCGAAACCGATTAAGTGCCAATAAAATACCGATTTACGAGAATAGAACAAAATTTTTTGCTCGAGATGAATCTGAATTTTTATTTAACCATAAAAAGCTATAGAAGGTTGATTTTTCGATCGTATATAATCGTGAATAACCGGGTTTTCACTCTGCAGACAAATTATGGACTGGAACCCAATGACGTACATCTAATCGGGCACAGTCTCGGTGCACACACGGCTGGTTACGCCGGCGAAAAATTGGGCGGCATAGTCGGTCGCATCACAGGTTTGGATCCTGCGGAGCCCTACTTCCAGGGCATGCCCAATCATCTGCGTTTGGACTACACGGACGCTCAATTGGTTGACGTAATTCACACCGACGGAAAGAGTATATTTTTCCTAGGTAAGGTATTTTTATAGAGCGTAAGGGAATTTTGAAATTTGGTTTCGAGGATAGGTGAAATTAATCGAAAACGGTCTAAGGGCTTCCAGGGTACGGAATGAGTCAACCGTGCGGTCACCTGGACTTCTATCCAAACAACGGGAAGGAGCAACCAGGTTGTACCGATCTCAGCGAAACGACCCCGTCCCTTCCGCTGACTCTGATACGGGAGGGCCTCGAGGAAGCTTCTCGCGTGCTGGTCGCTTGCAATCACGTTCGTGCCATCAAGCTCTTCATCGAGAGTATCAACTCGAAATGTCAATACGTCGCCCACGAGTGCTCGAATTACGCGAGCTTCCTTCGTGGCGAGTGCTTCTCCTGCAAGAGCAACAATAGCCTAAGCTGCGGTGTTATGGGCTACCATGCCGACACTAGTCCTGCTTTAGTCAGACGTCAAGCGATGGGCCAAGACGTGTCCTCCCTCATTGGCTCGAAATTCTTCTTCACGACGGGAAAGGAAGACCCTTACTGCAGTAAGTATATTGAATTACTATTGATATTAATTTTGTACTATCGACCAGTAATATTTAATGAGAAAATTGTGGACATCCTTAGGAAGACACTATAGGCTAACCATCAATCTCGCCCGACCTCCAACAGCCGAGAGCTGGGTTCAGGGCTTCATGAAAGTCACGCTCCACGCCGACAATGGGGTCATACGTAACATGGATCTCACTCCCAGGTAAGAAATAATTCAAACTAAATGCAGGTAGGAAATAATTGGAACACGTTGACGTCGAACAGAAACACTTTGTTTTTATTACAATTTTACATGTATATTTGTCACTGCTACTTTCTCCTCTCTCACGTACGCAAGTATCGGACAAACATTCCCAGTAAAACTTGAATTATTTTTATTCTCGGCGACATTAGCGGCTACATGAAGCTAGAACATGGATCGACGGCGCGTATGGTGGTAGCACACCCGGGCGGTGCCGTTGGCGAGCTCGGCAAAATCAGACGAGTCGAGCTTTCCTGGGCGTACGATATGGACGTCTTACAGCCACGCTCGTTGTGCTTTTTCTGGTGTAACGACAGATTGTACGTCAACAGCGTGACAGTAGACGTTATGGAACTTCCTGGACGAGGGTAAGATGTCAATCGGTTAATTATTCGACATTGCTATATCTTTAATTGCCTCGAGTATTTTTCTCGAGTAATTTCTTGACTAAAAAAACATGTACAAACTACGGGCACTTATAGATTAGAAATTAATACGATCATTTATTTTTCTCATTCTTGAGAAAGAATATCAAATGAGAGCTATTTTGATTCGGGAAACATTTCTTTGAATTTCTAACTCTTGTCTAAAGCTTACTTTACGATAATTCGAAGTATGATCGTAATAATCGTCTTTTTTCTTTATTATTATCGGTGCAGAAAGAGAGAGACTGATTTCTCCAGCAAACTGTGTTCGGCGAGTAGGCAGGAATACGCGGAAATCGCAAGTGGATCTACTGCCTCGTTCGTTGACAATTGCTGACATTATGCCACCGCGGTTGGTGAAGCATTATTATTCATGGTCTAAAAATGCGAACAAGCGCGGATTATATTATATCGTAAACAACGAAGACAATGAAAAGAGAAAGAGTCTGCTGCTAGACTTCTGAATACAACTGGATGATTTTCCAAGTTTCTGATATAATTCTCCACGAACTGGTTATAATCTTTCGGTTTTGCCGAAATTTGAATCTCAGATTCAAATAACTTTCTATGAATTCTAAATTTCATTTAAATTCTCGTGCAATTCGGTATCTGATCATCCTAGACTGAAGTCTTGAATTCAACCAAATGTTACATTGTTTTAGTGAACGAATCTTGTATCGATAGGTACTAAACTTTTTGTTTTTAATGACTATAATCGCATGCGCTGATTTTTTTTTTTTTTATTAAAAGTACATGACGCACAATGGACGCGCATGTCAAGCAGTATTAATGCGATCGATTATATTGTGTATATTGTTGTAAATAAAATTTTAAATATAATGTTAAAGCTAAATAAGATAATTGCAATTCGGCAGGTACCAATCCTGCGTATATGCGACATTGCGTTTTAATATCCGTTATTAGCGTAAAGACTTTTTGCTGTTTAATTGATATCTGTACACATTTTTGTACTATAGTTATAGGTATCATACTGGCCCTTTCGTGGCGCAGGAACGTTTAACGTTTGTGATATTTTTTCTCGTTTATAATCTTTGAATTTGTGAGAGGAAGTAGTGCTAATTGGTAGTAATTTTTTGGCAACGATACGCATGTAATTATTTTACATTGAAAGTGAAAGCTGTTTTGTAAGTAATGCACATGATGAAAGGATACCAAAATGCGTGCCCATACCAACCACTCTCCAAAATACTTGGAAAAGAAACTCGAAAATTCCTAAATTTCTTATATTCAAATCAGTGCCTAATTATTATCGACTATCGTAATTACTGATTTCGAATACGCGCGTAAACATTTTCTATATGTACATACATACGAATTTTTATATATCACTAAGCTCTCTGCTCACAGCGCAAAGAGCAATCACGAACAACGATATTTACATATTCGATATTCTATCCTAATATGTACATGTTTAATGGTTAATTCTACTGTTTAAATGCTAGTGCAGCCGATTCATTTTATTCATCGTATAAACACGCGCCTGGTTACCTTACATCATGATATGTAATAACAAAATAATGTTATTACGTGATACGATTATTCATTATACATTATATAAATGTATTATACAATAACTCTATACAATAATATACGTTTCATGTAAAATATATGGTAATTGCTATAATTGCAAACATTTTTTTACGGTCCCAGCAAAATATAAATTTTAAAATAACGATATTAGATATACTTTTTCTTCTTATAAAACTTTGTGTGTGCCTTCTTACAACACTATCGAAAATGACATATTGCTATTCTGCAACACATTCTTCAAATTTCATCGAGTTTGAAAGGTGTAATCAAAGGAACACATTTTGCGAATGCAGCTTGCTAATTTCTTTTGCATATTTACTCTTCGTAAAACGTTACACGATATCCAACCGTTTTTATATAAAAAAGATCATCGCGGTGCGTAGCTATACACGGTAACATATCTTTTATCTTACACGAGATTCAACAATTATCAAGTAAAAAAGCCATCCGCGCTTACATTATACGCGATAACAATGGTATGGAAAAAATATAATATGATATATAGCGATATACGTAATATATTCTAATAATCTCTATTTATAGAACATAGAATCTGTAAAATAAATAATAAATAGGATATGAACGAATTGGTGAAGATAGGATGATTAAGGTTGGTAAGACTTTTTCAACATTTAAATTACGATTGATAAGAACATTAAAAACGACTTTGGGATTAGTGGCAATTCAACAAAAAATAAATATAAATGAAAAATAGTGAAAAATTAACGATAATCATGAATGTACATCTTTCATTTGGCATAGTCGTCTAAAAGGCTTATTTCACTCAACGTTGGTCAGTGAAGATCGTCGACCCAAGCTGTATCCAAAGATTCGATCAACGTTCGCACGAAAGCCATCTCCTTTCGAGCGTTTTCCAATATGACACGAGGGTCTTGAGATGTGCATCGTAATACATTCGGTGCCATCACCATCGCTAAATTATTTGCATCCATTTTGGTTCGAGCGACAACTTCCGGTCTTGCGAAAATCTATTGGGTGTCAAATTTTTGAATAAAAGGAATAAAGTATTCATAAAATATTTGAAATATTTCGAAATTACCTGTAGGAATCTGATCAAATGGCATAAAACACGCCTATTCAAATCTGGCAATCGATCAACGATCGCAGCAACATTAGCAGCCGAAGCTTCAGGGTCGTCATGACGCATCATAACGCATTCAGAATAAAATGTATCGGGTATCAGTGGCTCGTACAATTCTCTAACCCACAATTTCAGCAGTGAAGCAGGGGCATGAGCGTCTTGTGAAGCGGCTAATATTGCACCATCCTCAAATTTATCTAAACAAGACTTTAGGGCGCTGACCTCATCCGCGTCAGCGGAAACTCTGAATATACCCTCTGTAAGAGTGCCCCCTCTCACCAAAACTTGACGCGTCAACGTAGTTTGAATCCAGGGCAACTCGCGTAAGGGGAAACGGTCTCGTTGTAAAGCCATGACTTCAGAAAGCGTTGCACCGAACATAGATGCACGGAATATTTGAATCTAAACAGAAATAAATAGCAATACCTTACAATTTCATGCTACCAATAAAAATTCAATATGAAATAAAATTTTTTAAAATTTTTTAAAATTTTATCTAACAAAAAATGTATAAAATATTTTTCGGTAATTACCCTTGCTTGATCAATATCTTCCGCAGTAGCTTTACGTGGTTGGCGTTTCCCATGAGCACCAATACGTTGTAGTCGTTTACAAGCGACTGTAGCATAATGACTAACTTGCACGTGAATGGGCCATTTTGCTACTTCCGGGAACTGGAAATTCGGATCGCGATGTCTGTTCATATATCCCTCGAGATAAGGCTCAAACGTTGCACTGGGGGGTACGAAGGCTAAACAAACAGCCATCAGCTCCCAGCCACGACGTAAACTCTCTTTACGAGGATTTTCGGTCGTTTGACGGCAAATT
The DNA here is from genome assembly GCA_003055095.1 of Goniozus legneri. NCBI lineage: Eukaryota > Metazoa > Arthropoda > Insecta > Hymenoptera > Bethylidae > Goniozus > Goniozus legneri. The sequence continues at coordinate 28,717 of NCVS01004642.1, read as the reverse complement.
TGAACATAAAGTTCATCACGCAGAGGCGGCTTCGAATATATAGTATTTACGATGTCCATTGCGACTCCATCCAATGTCATACCTACATTAGCTTTGCGATCTCCCATATACACCTGAACCAACCGAAACAAGTTACAAGCCTCGCGCTTTAGTAACTTTTCACCGTCCACTACTACGAGCATCGGCTGTGGTATTGGATCCTTCGACCAGCTCAATATATCGCGAACGCTGAATTTCTTTCGGAATAACAATCTCAATCCTTTTGGTCGACCGCAATTCAGATTTAGATTGTCCTGTGCATATTTTTCGATATCTCCACCGCATGTGGTGTCGTCTCGTCGTACTTCATCTGCATCGGTAGTATCGACACTTGTAACATGACCGGAAACAGGAGTTACTGCGCTTGCAGAAAACGAGACCGGTCTTGTAACAATACTGCTATCACGGACTTCAGGTTGAGAAACTATAGTTGGTGGGGAGGGAGGAGTGGCCTGTGGCCTTGTTAAAGTATCTGCTGTATTATAATATGTAGCTAAACCAGCAGTATCGTAGTTGCCTAAATCTGAAACATTCATATAATTTACTTTAATCGATAAAACAAAATATTTTTATTACATCTTATTAGAATTAAAATATGTACCTGCATAATGATCTTCGAGATATTCTTGACTCGAAGAATCGCCTTGATTGCTAGCTGCTTCATCATCAGCGAATTGATCGTCTGAGTCGTCATCTCCCCGTCCACCACCACCACCGCCACCACCTCTACCTCCTTCCTCGTCTAAAGAATCGTCACCTTCTTCCGCCAAAAGTGGATCTCCAAATTTGTAACAACCTATAGTATTAGAAATAGAGTTAATTTTTCTTTGTTAGAAGAGTTTGAGTTAAAATTATAATCTACCTGATAGTTTTGCTTGCTGCAAAATGTAATGTTGAAGAGGTAACAAATGATCAGAGTCTGACAACAGATTTCCATAGTACGGTGAAGGCGGTGGACTGGGATTTCCATTACTCCTTTTTTTCTTAGTGTCGTCCAATTCCGGAAGACTTTCAGTTTTTTCTACCGCACTATTACTACTACTATTACTACTATTGCTTGTGCTAGTATTACTACTAAGCCTTTGTCTAGCTTGTTCGTTAGTTTGACCAATAAGATAACGTTCGTGCATCGAATCGTCGTCTCTGTCTCGTCTTCTAGATTGCTGTTGCAAATGTAATTTTTGTTGTTGCACAAAACTATAACTTCGAGCCAATGGCTGTTGAATACCTACTATATAGAAGAAAAAATTCAAGAATTAGAACATTTAGATGGGTTATTTAAAATCCTTCTTCAACTTACAGTCTATTGAATTATTGCACGTCGTTGCTCTCCTATATTCTTTTTCCCTTTCCCTTTCTCTTTCTTTTTCTCTTTCAATGACATCAACACTCCTTTGTTTTGATGAATTGCTAACAGCTCCACCTCTTGTAATACTTTTCGACGGTTCACATCGTTCGGCCAACATCGCACCGTACATATCGCGAACATTTGCTTCGGAAAGCGATGCTGAACAGCCATGGTGCCGCCTACCTATACTACCTGTACCATCCTGCTTATTAACGCTTCGAGGATGCATGGAACTTGGATAAAAGGACGAAGGGCTGGACTTATCCAAGCTGTTGACCCTATCGCGAGCGTGCATATCGCGTTCTCGATCTCTTTGATATCGATTACCACTTTCTACAAGAGATCCGTATTTGTCTCCTTGAGATTTGTAACTATGACTCAATTGCACTTCTGGTGGACGATATGGAGGCATTTCTTGTCTAAAAACTCGAGATTCCATCAGTGTATCACGATACGGAGAAGTACTTGGTTCTGGCCCGTAAGAACTTCTACTGCTTTCGCGCCCTACAAAAATTTCGATTTAATGTTATATACTTTGTTACATAATCAGTCAACAAAATTTGTTCATTACCATTCTTTGATTTTTCTGTTTCGACATTGTTCCCTCTGGATTCACGTTGAGAATCTCCAAATGTTTTCTTTTTAAAGAGAGGTGTGCTCGTAGATAACGATAAGCCCAACGGCGGCGGCTCTCCTGATGGCGCAGATTTTTGATTTTTAACACTTTCTAATGTTCCGCTTTTATGCCCTCTTGCTTCTAATGTGCCACCATGCTGTCTTTGCGGTTGAGGTGCAGAGCAAGCAGGTTGGCCTGGCGATCGATGATGGTGTCTATGAGGAGAATCCAGTAAACGATATCCAGTGGATTCCAAAGATGTTCTGCTGTGAGACACCGAACTGTCGCTAGAACGACCCGAGTCTTGAGAATGATTATGTTGACGTCTTGTTCCTGGTTGTTCATTATGCCTATGATGTCTATTATTATGATGATGATGATGATGGTGCCTCCTTGTAGATGGAGAAGGTGATGGTGGTGATGTTTGATGATCCGTAGCTATTCCAGATGTTCTTGTCTTTACAGAGCTTCCAACTTGCTGCATTGGTGAATATTTTTTTAATAAAGAAATTTCTGTTTGGTATAAAATTAAAAAAAAACTAATAATTACCAATGTTGCAGCTAAGTTTGGACTTTCTTGATTGCTACTCCTACTAGAACGACTGACTGATGGAGTTTGTGTTTGAGTGGAAACAGATTCTGTTTTCCTTGGTTCTTTTGACTTCTGTGGGTCTCCAGCATTACTTGCGGGTTCTGTATTTTGTTTCAATGTCTGAAAATGTTTAATTTTCACATGAAGTTTATTGGAAAACATTTGAAAAATATATAATTATAATCATTTAGCAAATTCTTGGCATTTCTAAAATTATATTTAGATTTACTCAGTTTAGAAGTTACTTTTTAATTTTAAATGGGTGTAGTATCAACAGATGCAAAAAATAAAAATTTATTATTGTTCATATGTGAAACAATCTTTGTGAATAACATGATATTGAAAGATATTCATGGGTGTAGCATGATATAATGTACAGCAGAGTTTTTCTCCCTGCTACAAATGTCTATTTATAGCTGAAAGGAGAACAGACTTCTTGTACATATACCTCCAGTACTTTAAGAAGTAGTAGACTCAAGCTTACTCTTTCATAGTGAAATAATCATATAACATATCAAAACAAATATTTTTGTAAAAATACAACAATAAACACAAGATTTAAAAACTATGTTATTAGGTAAAATGAAAACTAATTAATATTATTATAAATTATTAACTCTCTGGCGAACAATAGATAAGTACCTGTAGTTTAGCCAAAGGTATAATGTCACAGTCTTTTGGACGATGCCACACTGTCTTCTGAGATGTTGCATTGTAATAATAAAATCTTGACGTATGAATGTCAAATAATTCCCACCATTGATTATTATCTGTCTTCTTCCTATTATCGTGTTATAATGAATAATTTAATATATTATGACAATAATGACAAAATTGCAGAATAGAAAATAATCACTTACACAGGCACACCAGGAGGAAGATCCCACACGCATTCACCAGTAGTTAAGTTTGCATACATATGCTCTTTAGTACGTGGTTCTATAATTTCAACCCATTCCATCCTGCTAAAGAGAAATTATTTATAGTAATTTATAGGAAGTAATAACAAATCAATACAAAATAATTCCATGATACATCCAAATATTCAAATATAAATTAATTTACTATTCAATTTCTGTTTTATTATTTAGATATTTGTATCCATACTAAACAATTTACTTCAGAAAATAATCTTCAACTTAAGAATTTTATACCGATTTTTTTACTGAATTTGTTTCTAGAAACATGCCTCATTTTCATAACCCCTGAATAATTGAAAAATAAACTCTATAAATAAGCTACTTTTTCATATGAATTTTGAGTTTTTCCGGATGAAAAATACGACTATCCCCACTCAACACCAGCAAATTGATAGGAATGCTGGGTGCAGTACAAGTCTGATGTCATACTACTCGTTTAATTGACTAATATAGGGCGGTAAGAATCCATTTGCGGGTGTATTAAAATGTATACATTGCCCGTAAGAGAGCGAAAAAAACGGAACTCTAACAAGGCGGTGTAAAAGTAACACGAGCCAGTGATCACGTAGTAACTCTACATGAATTTAGAATGCAATTGTAAATGCACGGAATAGCACAACTTTTACAAATACGCAATTACGATAGAAAAATAACTTTTCTCGTTTCTGTTAAATTCAAATTGCAGCAAATATGTGATGAGAAAATTGGGACGGGCCATTAAAAAAAGACGAGGAAAAGAAAAAAAATTCACTATCGATCTGCTAACCATTGGGTACGGTATCCTACGGATAGAATTTGAGTTCCCTAGATTTTCCGATTATATCCTGCTTACCTGTCCGAAGCCATCGTTGACGATTAATCCACAATTATTATTCTATGAACCACTTCACGTCACTATTGTAATCACTTTGTGACACTTCATAAAAGCAGCGGTGACACTTGGATGTCGCAACGTCCCATTTCCGCGAGCATGAGCGACGCAGCCCCTTCATGCCAGCCTCACAGCGGCCATCTTTTTTCCTCACGTTGAATCACTTCATTAAGCAAAGTTTGCAACTACTACACAATAAATGCATACCTACACACACAACGATAAAATTGCCATTATTTGATATCTCCTACGGTTATTTACCTGTCACTCAAAATGCATGTTGTCAATGCAATTCAACTTTTTAGATGAAATTTATATAGGCAACATAACAGAAACTCGAATGGTACAATGCTAAACTAGATCACATTGTTTACATTTTAATCGTTTTTTAAAAGTAAGAATTGATGAGATAACTTACACTTGCGAATTGTAATAATTTCATTTTGAAAATAAATTATAACGCAATGTAGTGTAAAGTTAGTTAATAGAAATTTTATACTACCAAAGCTAAGGTTAGAAAACTTTTTTGAGTAGAATTATCATCGTAGTCAAATAAATTATAATACTTAATTATTTATCACTTACACTGTTTATGATAGTATCGTTCCTAACTGAAGTAAAGATTATTATCCATGTCAACACGTGTTTAAGTAAAAAAATATCTATGGTTCTTTACATTCCAATGATATGTATATACAAGCTTCTCTTCGGTAACAATGAAGCGGAGGAATCTCAAACTCGAAATATTTCACTACTTGAATGAATGAACAGTCATTTTTGAGAATGAGTCATCTTCCCAAAATAATACTGATTATAAAACATGAAAATAATTTTTACTCAATTTAGGTACGTATCATACGTTTCTTTAAACTATACAAAGATGGCTACGTTACTAACATAACAATAATATGGTACATATGTTGTAGATTGTGGTATTTCGGACATAGGGATAAGTGTAGGAAAAAACCTTGATTCTTATAAATGAAACGATTAAATACATCTGATGTATAATAATGTATTATTTGTCAGTAGTTCGTGACGCAATGAGATAGTGACATCAAATTGTGGAATGACAATATATGTACAATACATTAATACTCATGAAAACGGTGAAAAGTCTGTTATTGTTATATTGCGCGTTGAAGTCTTGAGACGGACATAATATTGTATTTTACAATTTATTAAATAATTAAAAGGAGAATAAAAAGCAAAATGGCTGAAATTATGGAAGAAGAAGTACTGACAGTATTAAAGATTCTCGTCATAGGAGAATCTAATGTTGGCAAATCAAGGTAATAATAATATTTCACGTTTGCAATTACCTTTAGAAAACATTTGCTATTTCATTCTGACAATGTTTTTAGTGTGTTGCTGAGATTCACAGAAGATGAATTTCATGAGAATATGCAAAATACTGTTGGCATGGATTATAAAACAAAGAAGATTAATATTGATGGCAATACAGTGAAACTTGCAATTTGGGTTAGAATGCATATATATGTGCATTACATTTATTTAATAATATTTTCCTTTTGCATATTCACTGTAATATAATATTGATGAATTAAATGATTTTATTCCTTATTTATAGGATACTGCTGGACAGGAACGTTTTCGTACACTAACCCCGAGTTATTACAGAGATGGTCAAGGTGCTATTCTAATGTATGATGTAACAGATAGAAATTCGTTCATAAAATTAGATACTTGGCTGAATGAATTAAATACTTATTGTAACAAAATTGATATAGTTAAAATGGTAGTTGGAAATAAAATAGATTTACCAAATAGAGAAGTTAGCACAGAAGAAGGCTTACGATTTGCGAGAAGACATCAAACTCTTTATATAGAGAGTAGTGCTAAAACAGCCAATGGAGTAAAATGTTGTTTTGAAGAGCTTGTACAGAAAGTAAAAATAATTTTATTAATTTTTATAATAGTTTCTATTAAATGAATTCACTTATTGATATTTGTTTTAGATCATACAAACTCCTGGTCTTTGGGATGCATATGCACCTCAAATATCAGCAGCTGACAGTACAGATGGAATGAGATACAGAATGGGAAAAAGAGGAATACAATTAACAGATATGAAAAATCCTGAAAATAATAGTTATTGTTCATATTACTGTAGTCTAATTTGATTTTATATTATTATTTAAATGCATTCTTGATAAATATGATAGGTGCTTATGAAAGATTTTTAAAATACAAATTTGGGAGTAAAGGTAGAATAATGCCTTCATTAATATTATTTGTACATTCGGTAAATAATTTTAATTAAACTTTTCTATTAAAAGATTAATTTATCTTTTATAAGATTAAGAAGATTTAACTATTTTTCTGTAGATACGTTATCATTGTTAAAAACGTACAATTTATGTGGATATTTCATACATAGATCACAAAATACATTTTTCAAAGTGTTTAATAGAATTTCACGAACGATTCTTTTGACAGAATGTCTAAGAATCATTAGGTGTAACATATATGTTATATAATACAGTTAAAAGTCCACACAACACAAAATATTACGCATTTTGGTATCCATAGCAACAAATTATTTGAATTTATTGATATGAAATTAGGATTAATTACTAGAAATAAAGTTTCATTTCATAAATTTCCTGTTTTGAATTTCGAACAAACCTATTATTATGAATACAAATTCCAACAAAAAGGAAATTAATCATTTAAAGTTAGTAAAAATAAATTAATTATATTACGACTGATAGAATACAATTACAGTGGTTTTAGACAGAATATTGTAATTCCAATAACATGGGCATTGAGTAAAGTCTGGCAATATAAACCATCATCACCTTGTCATTATATGGTGTTTAAGTTGTTAAATTGGACATCAAACAATATATCAGAAAATGAAAAACAAGATATTGAAAAGATTCTTCAGAATATATAGAAATCAACAGAACAACACATTAGTAGATATTTATTAAAAAATTTTTTATTCATTAGTCTTGTACAATTTTTATAAATTCATATAAACGCATATACTTATCAAAAAGAGTTTGGATTTGCACTCACACATATCAATTTTATTTATATTATCTTTTTTTTAAACCAAACTGAAAAATTTTTAATTTGTTACATTGTTGATTAAATTTACAGAATGTTGATACCAAACCCTTTTCAATGGTTTACTATTCCTGTGGTATTGTATGATAGCTATTAATTATAACGGAATGAATAAAAGTCTGAGATGACAACGAAGATGATTGAAAACATATTTTGGCAGTGATTTACATAATGATTAAATAATGATGAAAATTGAAAATTGAAAATTGATTTTATTATGTCAGATGTCATACTTTCAATTATTATAGTTAAAAATTATATAAATAAAGTTAATTGACTCTTTTTTAATCTGAAATGCATAAATGAATTAATTTTCAAATGTTTCAACTATGTAATACATTCTTATAAAAGAATAGAATAAGCAACAAACAATTCAATTGAATTTTCACACTAATATGTGAAAAACAAATAGTGTCAAATTCTGGCTCTGCTAAATTGAATGCATACCCACGCAATAAATATACTTTTTAAAAATACAAATTATATGAAAATGAAACGTCGTTGTAAGTAGTATGAATTAGCTGTTTATATATCAACTATTCATAATTAATTCACTCTCGTAAGCAAATAACTCGTATACCAAATTAGTAATTAATTTTTAATTACTATTGGCAGTGTTTTTCATTAAATTCGGTAATTGGCAATCAACAATTGTTAATCATATCAAAATATTAAAATCTTAAGTCAAAAAGTTGCTTATTCCAGATGGTATATCATTCCTTGTGTATCATACAAAAATAAACCTTGAAATTGCGAAAATTCAGGTACTACTGTAATAAATCAATGATCAAATGTGTGAATGATTTAAACTGAAAAAAAAGATGAATGGTCAAAACAGCTTTCCAAACAGAAATTTCTGTCCAGCTTTTTATACTATTATTATCAATTTGACCAGTGTTAAAGTGAGTATCAATAAAATAGCAACATATCAAAATATATTTTTGCATCTATACGTTTGGTCTCTAACCTGAGCTAATAACAAAATCAGTTATCTTCCATCTTTATTTTTACACATAGTCTTTAAGTAAAAACTGGAAGTACATTGTGAAGTAAAACCTAAATGACGTACCTAATGGACGTATTTTGCTGGTTACAAAGATTCTTAACTGCAATGTTCTTAGAAAATTTTTGTCAAATGTTAAAATCACTTACCATTAAAAAGGCTTATTACTAATACTTAAGTTTTTTGCTCTGCAAACACATTTCACAAATATTGTGACATTACTGATAAAATTATGCTGAATACCGTTTAAATTGTTACAACAAAACGATTGTTTAGTTCAACTCATCCCATGAAAATTACTTTTCTATTAATTTAAACTGAATATACTTCAAGTTTATTAATTTTCTCTTTTTCTTCCTCTGATTCATCTCTGCAGATCATAAGAGTATGAGAAAGACCACATGTCACTGCACTGACATATAATCCTTCCAATGCTTTTACTTCCATTGGTGTAGTTGAGGATTTCCTTAACTCTCCAAGACCCTACAAGAAAAAATGACAAATTTTAAATTGGACGTGAAATTTTATAAAAAAATTTGCTTATTCTTATTTTTAATTTACCAATTCTCCATATGCTGGGCTTGCTCCCCAAGCTATAACTGAGTCATCAGCAGCAACAACTACACTTGTATTGGAACAACCAATACATCTTATATCCCAACCTGACAAATCTTGTATTGGTTTTGGATACATATTAGCTTCTCCTGTACGCTTATTTTGCCCAAACATCAATGCTGAACCATGAACATTAATCACGATGCTATAAGTGCTACCGCAATACACTGCTTTAACTCCACGAGATGGAGGTTCCAAGAATTTTATCAAACGAGGGACATATTCATCTCGTTGTTCATTATGACCCAAACGTCCTATACCACCAAAGCCCCAAGAAAATGCACGATTTTTACCGTCAATAGCAACGGTATGATGATAGCCACAACTAAAATCAGTTATTTCAACACGATCTAGCGGTATTACATGACCGTCTTTGGCCTTTTCAACATATAAAACAATTCTTTTAGGCACTTTCTCAAAATGGAAACTTATTTTACTTGTGGTTATAAAATATTTTCCATCTGTGTTATGTCCTAAGACACCATATTCAGGACATCCAAAAGAATGTAAACCACCTTTAATATCTAATATCATGGAAAAGTCTGCACCACATCCTACTTTTACAATGGGTGGCCCTGAATATTTGATTTTAGTAGCTGTTTCAATATTTGGGTCATTTTTTCCCACACCACATTGACCCATTTTATTATCTCCTGCAGCAAAAACTATGCCTCGGCTGGTTAAAAACAAAGTATGATTTCGTCCACAGGCGGCCGCAATAACTGTATGACCTTTCAGAGCTTCAACTTCAGTTGGAACATCACGGCGCTTTGAATCCCCAACACCCAATTGACCTGAAAACAGTTTTCATGAAATATAAGTAACCATAAAAAGAACAATAGATACTATTATCTCAAATTTTTCTACCTTTTTCATTTCTACCAAAGGCTAAACATCTATTATCTTCGGTAACAACAATATTATGTGCAGCAGCTGGTCCAGATGCGATCAACCTCACTCGTGAGCCATTTAAATTTTTGAATGTATGTGGAGTCCATAAGCTACGCCCTACATTCGCTTTCAGCCCCTTCGGTGCTGTTTTTCGCCCAGCCATGTCCCAATTGGTGAGTCCACACATAAGCAGTGTACCTGGCTTACCCCATCCACCCTGTGGAAAATATTATACTATTGAAAACAAGGTCCATCTTAGAAATCATTGCCAAAATCTTCATCAGAGTGAGACCACATAACTTTGATTGCACCAAACATGTTGGTTAGCGTCAGTATTCTCACCGGTCATAAGCATCTTTAACCAATTACAATTAAGGTACATTGTTTAAAGAAAAACGATGCGAGAGAATAAAAAAAATTAAAATTACCTCCGGAGGTGGTAGCTCGGGCATATTAGAGAGATCGGTAAGATCATCTTCGGCGTCCTCACCGTTCGATCCAGCGTCGGCGTCCTCGACGTCGGATTCGCTAGAAATGTCCTCTTCGTCGTATTCAACTTTACGCGACTTCGGGCGGTTTTTCTTTGTCGATGAATTTTTCCGTTTCGCTGACATATCGTTGTTTTTTTTATTCGCGAAAGCAACGAAGAATTGGTAACTGAAAATACGCTAGTAATGGCGGTTGAACCAGCAACCTTCTTATGGCAAATGGACAACAAAAACGCAGCCACCTGGTGCTCAAAAATCATAATAAAACCATGCTCCAGCGATAAGTACAAAGCAAATCGGAGTTTATGATTGTAAATCGCTGGGGGCGCAATTCTTCTTTCACTCGTTTCAAATTGTTGAAACGGGCAATGTGGACTGTCAGGATAACTACACGGTGTTTATAGCGCGAAAATTAAAAATTATACAACTCGCGCATGATATTTCTAGAGATTCTTCGATCAATAACTAATTAAAATATTAAAAAAAAAAAATCATTTCATTTTTCTAATTCTCAAAATAGGTTTTCGTTTTTTTCATTTCGAAATTTACATAATACATCATACGCATTTATATTTGTAGATTTACATCTCACAATTTTTGCAATTAAATTTGAATTCGTTTATCGATATTTTTTACTGGCGATAGCCATAAGCTGATATGGATCTCATTGCGTAATCATTAAATTTGTTGTTTGTGTTTATGTGTATGGTATCAATAAGCATATTTACCACGATGGCGTCTGGCGGGCTATAGAATTTCTTAATCCCACTGTCGCCAAACGCCAAACAAAAGTTGTCAACGGAATAAATAAACGCTTTCAATGAACGATTCCTCGGTACGATAACGTGAATCGATGTGTATTAAAAGCATTTTCAGGTACACAAAAGATACATTGTTCCGGGTTTAGCTATACTGATAAGAACGCTTGAGTTTACGCAAGGTAATCATTTAAATAGAATCTTATGCAAAAGTCCACAAAATAATATATCCAATATTTCAGTATTCCTCGATGTGAGAAAAATATTTGCTAATATCTTTCGGAAGATCTATACGCGACTATCAATAAATTGTTCGGTTTGCATAAAAAATGGTATTATCTTAAGATGTTTTTAAAACAAAAGATGTCTTTCTCTGATATGGACATAAAAAACAATTTCTTAAAAAAAGCCCTGCAATCTGCGGTAGGTACTATCTTTATTGATTAATATTTCGTTATAATCAATTCGATGTGTTAGTACTTATATACCTATTCTCGATAGCGGATCGATGTCGATCGTTTACTTGTTAAATAGTATTCATTTTCAATTGTTGCTATTTCTAATTAATTCAGGAAAATAATTTAATATCGATTTATAATTGAATCACATCTATTTATATTGTATAAAAGTTCTACATATATGTACATTTCGTTAAAATCTACTGAAATAAAATTTTCACACATAATTTCACATGTATATGACAATATCACATATGTATATAAAATAATCTGTATTATTACGTGCGTATACAATACAATTATACGTATCTCGAGCGTTGTATAATCACTGACATCTGACTAGATGTGAGATTATCTGTCAATCGAACGCTGCATCCTATCGGTTAAAAAGATTGATATTAAAATCCGGTTGTAAGTGATTTAACCGATGACTTCAATATCAAGTGGCTTATTATACTTACGTATTTCATGTACGATAAGAAAATATCATAGACCATCGTCATTAGGTTTGTGTACATCACGCGATATTGTCCTGGGATGAAAAGGAAATTAACTAGTTGAGTCGGTGGCCAGAAGCAACAATCGATCTATCGGAGGTGGAAATTTAGAAATATTTTTCGCAGAGAATCACTCTGATGAGTAAATATTTGCTACAAACCTTCCACGTAGCGAAAAATTTAAGATTCACTTCTTCCTTTATTTGTTTCAAGTCGTGACGTTCTAGAGCGCCAAGTCCTATGAAAAATATACCGAGACATGTAGGACTGGCAATCGTTTGATCGAGTAAAGTCTTTTTGAGTACCGAAGCGGCACACCGTCCAGGAAAACGCCGATCCAGTAAAGCGTAAAAATAGTGGTGAAACGGACCCTGCAGTAGACCTACTACCATCATGTTTCTGGTTCTTGTGAAGTCATGATCTTTACTTTCAACTTTGACTATTTCCTCTTCAATTTCAGTTTCTGGAGACGCAGCCATAACTAACCCTGATCTTCCAGTTTTAGCCTGATATTGTTTCTTCCACTGTTCTCCGTTTTGTTGCAGTACATCGGCCCCTGCCATCATCAAGCCGCAACTTACAGTGTTAGTTAGTAGAAGATATTTACCTGATGATTGTTTAAACGAAAAATTAGATCTGAGTCACTCATGTACTCAACGAGAACGTGATCCGACTCACCGAATAGCTTCCGTAAAATACCCATTTGTGTTAGATAAAATTCGAAATTATGTACAGAGTTTGAAAAATGAATTCAATACAATTAATAGTATCGATATTACATATTTTTATAAAAACTCGTTGTACTAAATATTCGTTCAATACTGGGTTAAAAACCAAGCGTTGTTTGCCAATATTAACTTATTTTCAAACGAATTGAATTCAGCTTGATTTTTCGATATTTATGCGAGCGGAAGAGGGTATGAACGTTGTTATATGGCATAACGTTCGAACAGAACAATTTTACGTGCAGCACTGCACAACTGCACTAAAGTGTGCAAACGACCGATACCTGTCTCGCATTAACTTCTTTATGATACTGATATTTCGTTACGGTAAAATCTCGTTAAATACACCCAAGCTACAGTTGACAAAAGCGCGATTGCGTTTGCGCAGTTAGATGGACTTAATCTGGCACCGCGATCAGTACCGGTGTTTGATCCCTCCATGCATCTTGCAATTTCAAGTACAGTCGCTCCATTACCACTCTACTGAATGTAAGTCTATTTAACGTATCCTAATATATAATTAAACCATAATTTGACAATGGCAAATAAAATTAAACTGTTACATTTATTTTCAAGAATTTTATTATATGTGTAATTTAGTAACACAATAAAAAGTACTTAAATTATTTTGCAGCAACTGCTTTTGGTTTTGGCAAACCCTCCCTGAATCCATTCCTAAAAAATAATGGTATTGTTTAGAATTGAGAGTAATTTCATTCGGTTTGAGTCTTCGATATATTAGATTATGAGAATTTATTGGAACATTGATATGAAGTGATAATTTCAAAAAGGTAAAATTCTCTATTAACAGAACCAAATTGATAAATATTCTTATATACTCTAAAATCATTTGCAGCTATTATAACATAAAAAGTGAATGTCTTACTTGAACTTGCGGCGAACAATTTTCAAATGTCGCATACGACCAGTGCCAGTGGTCTTCCTCCTCTTAGCCTTGATAGACCAGTTATCTACAGAATAAATGAAATAATAATTGAGCTGCTGTTCGATTTTTCAAATTTGAATAAACTTTTAGCAAAGTCAATGAAAATCTTGAATCTAACAAGGTGAGTTACCAAAATTTTGATTTTATAAAAATGATAAATGTCGTAAATGGAAAATTATATAAATTTTATAAATTACTTACAAGAACGCATTTTCTTTGATGGGTATCCACATTGCGCACATTGCGATTTCTGAATGTGGTATGAGCTACGGCCACATCGCCTGCAAAGCGTGTGGGTCTTATTGCGCCGCTTACCAAAGCTAGATGTACCCTTCGTCTATAATCAAATTTTAGATTTTAGAGAACAAAACATAAATTGTAACAAATCTTATAGTTTATCAACTATAAAGAAACATAGATCCACTAAGTAACAAAGTTAAGATATAAACATGACATCATAACCTATGTTCTTCTCTCGTAATACCAAAATCAAATTATTACATTTATATGAAAAAATTATTAAAGTATATGTAATCGAAGATTTATTATGAACCATTTTACGATATTATATGCAACCGATGAATACGGATGACTTCACAATAAATAGATTTTATGCACATTAATTCGAGCTCACCATTTTGCACGAAGGAACGCTCCAAAAGAGAAAAACTTACGCGGTCCAATACCGATCGTTCCGCGGTTCAAAGTTCTTCAGGTATCCCCACTCATTGCCCCACCAATCGTAACACACATGACTTCTTTAAATCTTGGTCGAGTAGCATTTCTATGTATCGTGTACCAAGAAAATTAACGAATTTCTTATATAGTAGTAGTAGTAACTCATAGTTTTATTATTATTAATAAAATTAAAAATATATGATGATTACGAATACTTGTACTAACAAAACAATTTTATATATCATATACACTTATTTTAAAGATAAAATATTATTATTAATATTAATAATAATAATATAATAATATAATTATATTATTATTATTATTATTCATTGTTATTAAGGGTCATAGCAAAAACTCAATTGAATCATGATTGTGACATTTTATTAATGAAATTACAGGATAAATTTATGATTGTATATATAGTTTTAAAAAACTTAAATTTCTATAAGTCTATCAGCTTCAGTTAAAACTTCTCGGTTGCAATCACTGTTGCTTGTAACAGTGTGTTGAGCTCCTACTACGCAATCCTTCAACTGAGATCCTTCTTCGATAATGCACCCATTGCATAAAATGCTGTTATTTATGACACACCTGTAAATTTATTCAGAAAAATTATTCATAAAAAATTCCATTAAGAAATTTTTATTTTATTACAAAGCTATCATACTACCTTTGTTTTATTTGTACATTTCCCATTATTACACTCTGCACAACTCTTGTTTTTGATTCAATGACTGTATTAGGACCAATATGGCTATTCTTTAATGATGTTTTTTCATGTATAACTGCGTTAGCATCAATTCTGCAGTTTTCAACTTGGGTACTTTCAACAGTGGCCTGTGGAGATATATGTGTGACTTCTTGACCATTTATGGAACTATGCCATTCTGATATCTAAAATATTGATTATAATATTTCTATTATTTACCTTCTAATAGTTTTTTATTTACATTACAAAAAGGCAAACCTTTGCATTGGCATAATTATACATTTGTATAGTATTAGCTCTTACACTAAATTTTGTTGGTACTATACAAGAGTAACATCTTATTATATCATTATGATAAGCATCTTCTAAATCTGTATCATGATCATTAAAAGCTGACATTTTTCTGATCAATGCATCCAAAGGTTTCTCAGTAGCAAATCGAAATATATCATCTTTCAAATCTGTTTGAACTAAGGAAGCATTTTTATCATCACATGATTGTGATGGTTTTGATAATTGTTTCTTCACAATATGTGGCAGCAATTCTCCTTTTAGAGTACTAATATTCCTAGAGAAAAAATAAAAATTTATAAATCTCGATAAAAATTATATGATATTGTAGAAAGAATAACTTACTTATTATACACTAAATAATCCAAGACCCATTTGTTCATAACATATAAATGTGCATCCATCAATTTAGAATGAATTGTCATATTTATATGCTTCTTTATTAATTTTCTTGAAATTTTTATACTATCTTCAAAATCAGAAGCTGAACCCAAGAAAACTAAACGCCTAGTTTGATTATCAATTCCAATGAGATCTGTTTCTGGTTTATGCTTATTCTTTGGCCCAGGGGTAACAAAATCATTAAATAAACTTGGTGCAGGAAGCATTAAAGAAGTTATACTTGCATTATGTTTTCTGTAATTATTCAATACCACATTAAGATCAATATCAGTTAACAGATCACAAGAAATGACAAGAAAGTCAACATGGATTTTTTCATGAATTAATCTCAAGGAATCAGCAGTTCCAATCTCTTCGGTATCTTGGACCATTGAAAAATCTAATTTAATTTTTAGGCCCATCTTGTCTAAAGAGGATGATATTTCAGCTTTTTCTGATTCAGATACAACCACTATTGCTTCTTTAAAACCATGACGCTCTAGAAGTTGCAGAGGATACCAAATCATTGGTTTATTACCAATGGGCAACAAACATTTTATTTGACCAGCTGTGAGTTCTGTCATACGAGAACCCTTTCCACCCGCAAGAATCACTGCTTGAAATTCAGTAAATGGAGCCATTTTCAATCAAAACAATATCTGTAACATATAATATACAATTTTAGAACTATAAAAATAGAATGCTAATATTAAAAAGTAAATATAAATAAGTTCAACATGAAATCAAAATTTCTATGAGAAATAAACAATTAAATACACTAAAATTTATATTATTATAGTAATTATTATGTATTTGTTACTCTTTTTTAATACGATTCAAATAAAGCCACTAATATTTTATTCACGATATTTTCGACAAAAAATGCGAAATAATATAATACGATGACAAACCTGAGCAACGTGTTTGAGTCCTTAACCTAAAATTTTTAAATATTAAAGGTTGGGTGCATGCTACGTGCACTCATACGCTGTATAATTTTTTTATTTTATATATATATTTTTTCGAATTGAAATATAAAATGTCGACAATGAGTGGTCTTAACGAAGAGATAATTACCGTTGGTATTTATGTTATAGTCAAGAAACAAAATTATAGCAAATTATACAAAGTTACTTCAAACGGAAATGTAATGCTTGGAAAAGACCAAGTAAATATGAGTGAAATTATTGGTAAACCATTCTGGAGTACCTTTGAAATGACACCTTCAAAGAAAGGTAAAAGATCATTCGATTTGAAAGAAGTTTCTCATGCTGAATCATGGGTCGACTTGAAAAATTCTATTCCAAGTGGTCCTGACAATCGTAGTATTACTGATGACGGTACTTCTCAAAAGTTGTCAAAAGAAGAAATTCTGGAGCTTCAAGAATCAGGAAAATCCGGTAAAGAGATAGTTGGCAGTCTAATTGAAAATAGCAAATCATTTGCTTCAAAAACTGAATATTCTCAAGAAAAATATATCAAAAAGAAAGAAAAGAAATATTTTCGCTTTATCACAATATGCAAACCTACAATTACTGCATTACATGAAATTTATTTCAGAAATGATCATGCTCGAATTGCCAACTTGAGACTTGATACCTTGGCACAATTTTTATCATATAGCGATGTACAATCTGATGGGATTTTCTTATTATATGATAGCGGTGCTAATGGTTTACCTGCTGCTGCTATGCTAAACAGAATTGGAGCTAATACTAATGGAGTTTTAGTAAATTTGCATCCTGGTAATTTTCCACAATTGACTGCTGTTAATGCTATGAATTTCCCAAAGGAGCAAATGGATCGACTTTTATCAGCCAATATTTACAGTTTTTTACGACTACATTACCAAGGAAGTATTGATGACTCATACAATAGTACAATATCAGATGTGACTGTTGACATCAAAACAGATATCAAAGTAGAAATTACTAATGATACTGACTGTGGGAAGATAAATAAAGTAGGCAGTAATACTATACCAGAAGATGAAAAAGCTACTCCCAACAATACATTAGATGAACCAGTAGAAGAAAATCAATTAACATTAAAAAGGAAACAAGAAAATACTAATGAAAATCAACCAGCAAAAAAACAAAAATGGATTACAGAGACTCAAAGTGCGTTAGATGTTTTAAAAATTCAGAAAGCTAGAGGATTGGCGATTATAGCAAAAGAACATCCTTTAAATATAGTAAAAGCACTATTACCATTTCTTGGTATTTCTAGACCATTTGTAATACACCACACGTATCGTGAACCATTGCAGGAAACCTACTTTGCTCTTAAACAGAGACAAGGTGTAATAAATTTAAAATTGTATACAAATTTTTTACGTTCATACCAAGTATTGCCTGAGAGGACTCATCCTGATATACAAACAAGTGATACAGGCGGCTACATTCTAACTGGATATTTTGTTCAACCATAATTTTTGTAATGAGTAGGGAAATGAAATTTCTTTATTACATTGTTATTTTTATTACAATAAAACATTGAAACACAATTAAGATTTAAGTTATTTCATTCCTCATTAATTAATAAGAGTCGATAAAGCAGAATTATATATATCATCTTCCAAGAGCAACAATTAAAAAATATATTATCTCTTGTCTAGTATGGTTAATTGAATTTTTTATAGTATCAAATTTCATAGATAGTGGCGCCCCTGATACTTCAAGCAGCTAGAGAAGTTAATTTTTCTTTTGAAACAGTTTTAAATGAAATGTAAACAGAATTTACTACATCAAGAATAGAATAAACGCAGTTAATAATATTTTTATTTTTATAATGCATTTATGACAAACGTTTTAAAAATATTACAAATATTACATTATTATTTATTCTTGGCGGGATTTTTATCTACACTAGCGCTATCTATCCACGTTTCCTTTCAATCTTCACTACTTTGACCATGCCATTCCAGTTACGTTCGTTCATTTCTTGTTAGCTCGTCAGCGAAGTAAGGTGAGTATTCTCGGAAATACACCAGCAAAGTTAAAATAATCTATCTATTTTTTAAACATCACTGTTTAAATAACTGTGCAATTAAATTTTAGTTGTAGATAATATTATTTGAATTCACTGTAGATATATATTTTTTTATTTTTCATTCTGTTTTATAAAATTCTCATGATGATACCAGTAGTCTCGTTCGTATGACTAATTGTGATTATAACTTACCTCGAATTCTGATTAGATCGTAGATCTTTTATTATTTGTTAAAATTATTTATAGTAATTTATAATTATGTTTTTGTTATTTTCATTGTAGATACAAATTATGCAACAACAATATTGATCCTCGATTATCGAAATAAAACACGTGGTAATATAGATCTGTAAGTGAATTTTCTTCAATAATATTATTAATAATTATTAATATTACTGCAATATTATGATGTTATTTTACTGCCCCAGTCTGAGATTTGTGACTGATTCAGTTTCACTGATGTTATCAATGATTTACTTATTTAAATTTAAAAATGTTTGTAGTAGTATGTATTTATAAGTTTTTTTTCTTTCAAGGTAAAATGCAGACTACAATGATTCTGTTCACTTTTGCTCTGGCATCCATAGATTATATGAGTAAGTATTATTATTTTATATAAATCAATGCAGTGTTATGGTTGTTCCACAATGATGATTTCATAACGCCTCAGTCAAACAGAATAATAATGACGATTGTTATTTCTGAAATTTAGTGAAATGTTGTAGTAGTAATAATTCTAAATGCTATTGAAATTAATATCAATTATTATTATTTTGCAGTTGTTTCTAAGGAAAATGGATAAGAATGGACTAAGCATGAACACATAACTTGAAAATGTAATCTCTAAGATAAGAGTTCCAAACTGATGAGAGGATGAACAAAAGATAGGAATCTCTTCTGTAATCCGAAATAGAGGTATGTATTCATGCATCACGCTATGTATATTATAGTTTTGAGCTATTATGATGAATTATTTAGTTATCCCTGTCTTACATAAATGTGGTGATATCATTCACACTGATTTTTTCTTAATCAAGAAATTAAATTTTAACTTATCTCATAGTTTTCTACAATTAATTGTATATGTTTCAGAATTATCTCACCATTATTGAGCAAGAGAGGAGGATTCATTACCTATGGATGGAAATTGTTACTATATTATGATGTAAGTTGTTTCATCATTATTTTGATGTGATCTTTGTTTTGTAGTATAACATGATGTTTTACAAGCATATGTCATAATTTATTGATGAAAAACTTTACTGATAAATTTCTGAATAATTAATTATTGGATTAAAAAAATTTAAATTGAAATAACAGAGATTTTTTTCTATTTCCAGTTTGCAGTCCAAAGATTTGACCATGTAGTACTGTTTCGTCAACTATAACATCTAAAAATCTATGATGTGAGTATACAGACTTTCTTAAGATACTGAATTACAATCTCTAAAATTCACGATGATGATTTAATAATATACGCTAATATGACATTGTTCAAATGATTCATACTTGCCCTCACTGAAAATATCTTAACAAAAATAAAAAATTCATAGATTATACATTCAGAAAAAATTAACAAAAATGTTTTATATTCCAGATTCTTTATGTTATCATGAGATTATTGCTGGTTCGTAAATATGCTGAAGTGAGGATGGAAACTGAAGAATCTTCAATTCTAAACAATTCATAACATTTTATTTTTACATTAAATATATGTAAAATAATTCATAATAAAATAAATATGATTTCAGAAAATAGAATTGAATTATGTTTTACACCTATCCATATTTAAAAAGATTAAATAATTGTAGGCTAAATAATACCCAATTTTACTTGATTTGATATTTTATTTCTGAATGAAAATTCGTAAATAGCTGAGAATATAATTGAACAAAAGTAAATAATTTTTCATAATTAACATTTAGTGTTGTAAAGATTCGAAAAATTCTTAAATTCTAATTGCATGGGTCCAAAAGCTCTTTGTAACATCGTAGGTGTCATGGGCTCAGAGTTCCGTGCGAGAAACATTTAGATAATAACATGATATAAAAAGAACTTCATGGAACCTTCATTTTTGTAAAATTTGTTTTATCACCAATGGCCGGTCGTAAGGAAACTTTCGTTTCACAAATGGAAACGAATGTTCTGTTAGATATTAAATTTCAGGCACATTATCATTAATTTAAATGTAAGTGAACATTAGTGTGAAACACTGCGAGTATATATGAATATTGAAATAATTGCCCTTTCTCATTTTTACTAAGAGATCCATTATAAAACCATGAGTATTTTTTTCATTTGTAACAAATTTTCAATAGTGAAGTAAAATGGCAACTAATCAGGCACCAGAAAATAGTTAACTGTAATAAAAGTGAGAGACTGTAAATTTTCCTGCCCACTGCGCTAATTATACAATAGTTTTTGTTTTGATACTATTCTCTTAAAATTAAAAAAAAAATATTATACTATATAATTTAATTGGTTAAATTGTTAAAATACATATTACAAAATTTGAGATTCATAAATTATTTCCATATACTAAATATATTCCATATATGCCCTATTTATCATGATATGAATAGATATTACACTATTTTACATCAGGACTTTTAGAATTTTTTACAATAATTATACCTAGACCGTTTTAAATGTTAAAAATCAATAAAATTGAGATTCTACGTGCATTCAGTACATAATTGTTACAAAATATTAAAAATTGTAAATGTATGAGCATAAAATGACTCAGATATTGAATTTAAAAAATCTATGATAGATTATAAAGAATAAAAACAAACGTAAAAATGAACTTGCGAACAAAAATTGTTCTCTGTGATAAAATTGAGGAGTATTAGAAATTAAATTAAATAGGATTCAGTATTCTTATCTTTTAAAAGAATTTTTATAACTATTGGTCTTATGAAATGGTTTATACTCTAAATTTGTTCGCGTTATTGAACTGGTGTCACTAAGTTCAAATTTTGTGTCATTTCGTTATAAACACATAAATATCTTCAAATATTTGGAAATTCATGTGTGCAATTGGTAAAAGTAATTAATTTCTAAATTCTTTCTAAACGCGCTATTCATCACACATGTATTGAGCTCTAGAGAAGTCTTGTCACAACCCAAGGCGATATTCCAGTAAAGGATTAAATTCTCTTTGATGAGTGATGTTATGCGCTATTGCATATCCCCATAAACGCATTGCTGTTCCACATACTTTTTGTATTGCATCAACTTCTTCAAATTCTAAATCATTTCTCCAATGAAATGGTGCTACTTTAGAATTACGAAAAGTACTTGACACACCTCCCACATCACTCTTAGTATGTGTGTCTAAAAATCTTCTTACATTTCGATGAAAATCTAATCCATAAAAATCGTAGAGTTCTTTTACATGCATATATGGATCTACAGATAAATCTTCATACCTTACAACCCTATAAAAATTAACGTCAATTACAATGATGTAAAAAATAATGGAATATTTTTAGCATACCTAAAGGTATTTGGATATTTTTTAACAAGCCGCACAGCTGCACTAAAATCGGCAACCATATCGGCACAGACTAAAGCAGGATCTGAACAATCTGGATTCAATGGACACCATTCTCTGTGTTTTCGTGATTGCAAAATTCCTCTTGGATCTCGAATCAATAAAACTAATCTCAAACCCAAGCTAAAAATTTGACATAATATGAAGTAGAAAAGTATTATTAATTTTATTTATTATAAATTATTACTTACTTTTCACGAGCAAGTAATCTTTCAGCTGCCCGTAATCTAAGGCGAACTAATTTCATTGACTGAAATGGGAATAGTTTACAAAATCTTGAAACAAATTGTGGAGTCCAACATATTCTCTTGTGTGTTTGGCATTGTCGCCATAACAATGTGTTGTGATTAAAAACCCATGGATGAGTTTTTCCATATTCCAGGTACCGATCTATGATATAATATGACAAATACAAACATTTACAATTGATTATTATATATTGATTTTATAACTCACCTAAATTTGAATAATCACATTTCAATAGAGATTCTATATTTCTCAAAGCTATTGCTGCTAATGGTGGACCTCTTATTTGAACAATTCCAAAATCTAATAAAGGCTCATAATGATAGAAATTAGCTGGATGTGCATGGATGACATCACCAAGGAAAGTACTTCCACTTCTCCAACTTGTTAAAATTACACTTCTTATTGGCTGTCCACCTCTTTCCATTACTAAGTCTTGTAAAGAACTAGTAAACACAATTGAATATTATTTGAAGTGTTATTTAATTAAATTACAAATATAATTTTGATATTGTCTACCTCGCATTAATGCCAAATTTTCCATTTGGATACTCATATCCATCCATTTCCTTCTCGATCATTCTTCTCTGCTGTTCTATTACCTCTTCCATCTCCATTGTTGTTACATTACCAATTGACCCTCTAAAATAAGTCTGTAAAAGTGCAAATAATATTATTATTTAAAGAAAAAAAATAATATATATATATATTATCAACACAAATCATGCAACCTACATATTAATGCAATACCAGATTTAATGGAAAACAAAATTTTTTTAAATAATTAATTGTATTCTGTTAGTTTTTACAAACACCTGTTTATTTGGTTTAAATTAAATTCAAGAAAGATGAAAATACAAAAAGTAAAAGAAATTCTTGTTAGAAAAAGTACAATATAAATTTTGATCATAATTATAACTATACATTAATTATTTACAAACTGAAGATTATCCAATAATACACTCATTGAAAGCAAGCTGTGCATCTTACCGTCACAGGATCTTGAACTTTGATGGGCCGAGGCCTTATCTCAACTTCCTACATTAGAAAAAGCAGTGTGATTTAAATTTAGATAGTGCTTTTTTGCAGAATTAAATAAAACCATTAGGGAAAAATATTTTTATCATTTTATTTCAAATTAGAACATGATAACCCTTAATTAATAGCATTAATGAAGAAATATATTACTGCATTAAATATCAATTCGATAATTCAATCCTCATTGTTTTAAATAAAGATTTGTGGACTATATCAATCCAATGGTGATTTTTCTATTTTAGAATAAATATATTTATAAGTAGAATTAAAATAAATCATTTGAAACTAAAAAATCAAGTTATCAGTAACAAGCATTTTGAAACAAGCAACTCAATATTTTACGTTCTAAACTGAATATATTTCATACAATATAATAAAGCAAATATAGTATGTGAATGAAAATATTGCAGATGATATAGATGGGCGTTAATGAATTAGATGGGTTTAAATAGTAAATTTCAGATATATTGTATTTTTTATACATATGCTCCTATTTCTACATATTTACTGACCGATGAAACTGGCTGCAAACGATGTTCAAGGTAACTACTATATCGTTGATTGAAAGCGAGGAAGAAGATACATAGGGATGCCAGGGCTACTAGACCGTAGAAGCTGAGCCGCTTCGACATCCTTACTCCTAATAAAAGAAGTAACGAATTTTAACAATTTCTAAAATTAACGAATATAATAACCGCCATTGATTCCAGAACTGAACGAACTTCAGGGAAATTATAAAAACAATTACCAGAAAAATACTTTTAAATTATACAATACTATAAAAACTTCTTTAACGAAATTTTAGAGGAAAGGATGCAAATTGAAGAAATTATATTTCATTATTATACATTTTTCAAAACGATATTATTACTCGATAATATCAGAACTGCATACAAAATTACGATACTTTACTGAAATATCATTCAAAAAATAACTCCGGAATGGCTAACACAAGAATTACCAATTAAACAGAATGTACGCAATAATCAGCGCTCACCTTAATATCATGTAGATTTGCACATTTGTTATTAATAATTGTAACATCAAATCACGGATTTCATTCAATTCACGATTCGTAAAAAATCACTGTCATTTCAAAACAACGACACGAGACGAACGAGGAGGACGAGCAGACGACGGACATGGTGCATACAGCGTTGACGCAAGGACAACCGTATTGCGGTTTAGTTATGGGCTATACGGTCATCGATGTAAAATGTAGATACGCGTGGTATACTCCCCACGAAGTTTCGTCCACGAGCGCGCGTATTGCAATACGTGGACGTCGCGCGCGACTGCTGACGACCTCGCGAGACCTAACGCGTCAACCCCTTTCGATTCAGCTTCGAAAGTTTAACATGGTACAAGCTGTAGCTTCCCTACGGCTCTGAAAGGAGCAAAACGCTCGGTCGATAAGTTACAATCTGTCACGCCTTTTCTTTATAAGGATCTTGAATTTCGTCCATTCATCATAAATCTCAGTTATAAACTAGAACAAATTTGAATTACGTAAAAATTCAACATGGCGAAATGAATTCAAATCCCACACGTTTTTTGATCGTGTCATTTTGAAGTAGCAACGTTGCTTTGTGTTACCAAGAGTGAAATTTTTGAATATTTTTAAAATCATATAATCACCTAAAGTATCTATGAATAGTGACGAAGAAACGGTTCGAATAAAGTAATAAATTATTCAAAATTGTAGAAATTTAAATGAACTGAAGTCATGCGCAAATGAGCAAAGTTCGAGCGAATCGAATTTTGAACATTTTCGAAACAAAATATCGATAGAAATTGATACAATTTTCAAAAAGCCACGATATCGAACGAACCTCCCCGACAGTTCCCGATTTTAAAGTGAAAAGGTCAAAACCGTCCGAACCGAAATGCCGTGAAATCGAAGCCGATGAAGAATTGCGGCGAAAGGAATAATCGTACATGTTTCGTCGAGATGCGCATCTCGAAACGAGAACGAGGCACACTGCGACGACGAGGCGCGCAGGAACGGTGCGAGAGAGCGAGCGCGTCAGGGGGCCGTCCTCTCGTCTCTGCTCGTAAGAGTTGCACGGGGGGTAGAGTATAGTGCGGCCCGAGTCAGTCACCCAAACCCAGTCGTTTGCTGTTGCTCGTGAGCGGCCGAGCTCGCGAATACGCGCGCCCGCGCACAACGCACCGCGAGCGAACGAGACAGACACCGAGGAAAAGTGCGTGCGTGAAAGACGTTTAACGAGCCACTGAGGTTTGGGACAATCGAGAGTCGATATTGAAGGGAAGAGTACGTGTCGTTGCCGACTCCGCTAGGACTTTTCACGTAGTGAGAAGGAGTTGCCGATTATTGTTATTGCCGCAGCAAAAGCGAGAGAGAGAGAGAGAGAGAGAGAGAAAGAGACAGACGGCAATAAAGACCGATCATGTGCAGTGTCGCGAATGACACTTCTCGTTTATCGCTACCGCTGTGCCTGGACTACCGCTGAAGCAGTGATTTTGTCCTCCCGATACAAGTTTTTTTTTACTTCGAGGAAGATTGGGCTTTTCTTCGAAAACACGGATATTGACGTTATGGAGATACACTGACTAAGTGACTTTGGTAAGTGAGAATTGAATAAATAGAGGTTTTACGATTCGATGGAAAGTAACGTTCTCGCGAGATGTCTAGAGGAGAAGGAGGGGGGAGGGCGGAAACACGTGTGTCACGGCCAGTCACGGCAAGGTTTATTCGCCATCGAGACTCGTGTGCACGTCAGTCGGGCGGATATACGTGATCCCTCTCGTTTTCTTCGCACCAACAGCGAAATTTCACGCGTATTTGTTTGGAGAGAATTTTTTCAGAAGATCGGAATCTCTTCTACGAAAATCGAGCGTAGTGGACCGACCGGGCAAGGGATTAGTCGATATATCGACCGAGGTATATCAAAAATGCGCTAAAAATTGTACGGTCAAGCGTGAATTTTATCGCGTGTATAAGCTATTCGTGATTCCGTGGCTGTGTCAATGCGGTTATAACCCCCTTTGCTCGCTCGATACAGACAAGAGAGCACGAAAGGGAACGTTCGATTCGTGTGTACGAGTGTCGCCGAGTGTGAAAAAGATAGAACAGAATCGCGCTATCGAGTTTCGTAGCGAACTTAATGTTTATATCACGGAGTATGGAATTAACTATGCTCAGGTTTTACACATCTTTCTCTTTCGCTCTTTCACTCTCACGCTCGCTCGTTCTTTCTCTCTTCGATTCTGTCGAAGAATACTGCTAGAAAAATATCACATTTTCAGTTCATGCCAACTGGAGGACAATTTTCCCTCGCGAAACCAATTACCGTTACCGAACCTATACTATATATCGGTCGAGATCCACATCAATTTGTACACACACACACACACATGCACACACGCGATATATATGATTTCCTCGTAGTTACCGTGTCCCGCGCAGAATGAATAACTAATGGACACGAGGTCGTTGCTTTCGACGCGAGACGACGCAACCGTGACGGGATTTTCTAAAAGCGATTTTTTAAATCTATTATTTAAAAAGTAAAGAGAGAAGCGAGCAAAGCCGATTCGTAGCTCGAGATGGGATCTTGCACTGGACTGTACTTACTTGGAACGGGTATCTAATGGCCTCGAGGTCAACGTTTTCGAACGAAACGCTAACAACACTGGGAATGGATCCTCCTCTCTCCCCCTTTTTTACGGACCGTTTTTCCGACTCGACGAAAGCCGGATAGAGAGGCCAACACGCGCGAGACGCTCATTCGTACACGCGATAGAGATTTGTACTGCTCCCTGTATCCGAGAATGGATCCCAAGTAGGACCAGCGAGGGAAGGGGGCCCAAATGTTTTCCGACTAACGAAAAGCTAACGATAACCGAGAACGAGTTCTTTTTTTTCAATCCCCTCCAAGCCTCTCGAGTCATTACCAATCGAGGGTGCCGGTATCGCGAAAATTTATTCGATATCGCTTCCGCTTGGCCGCGATCCAAACGAAGCCCTCTCTCATCGATCCGATATTCGCGCTATGCGCACAATTCGGATCTTTAATTCCCAACTTCTATCCCGAGTTAAAAAATTTGATCGGTTTTTTGTCCTATTTAAAATGGTTTCTTCGTCTCGTTTGTTTTGCTCGAATATTGCATTTATAGATATCAAAATTAGTCTTTTTACGTATTTGTAAAAATCACGATTAAAATGAATCAGATTTAATACTCAGTTAGCGGTGCGAACACGTTTCACTGTTCTAAGGATTTTCCATATTTCATTCACGAGCTTTATCTATCGAGATAGGGACCATATATCAGTCAGCGATGATTACGCTTCCGGCGAGAATGATATATTCATAATTGTTGGTTCGCTATCTTGCTTTATTTTTTATTTCGTTAAACGTTTCTATTCACCGTTCGTCTCTTGACGCGCGAATTGTCGGATATCGCGTAACAGACTAGGCGCGTCAGTTGTAAAAACTTTACAATACTTTTCCTGGTTTCGATTCGTTCTCTGAGGATACCGTCGAAACAAAAATATTTGCCCGAACGATTCTTTGGAAAAAATTTACGCCACGCAAAGGCAATTTGTCTTCGTGATGATTTTTCTGCGGTTCATATCGTGAAATGACGATGACCGCATGCGTGACACGGGAGCTCTTATTCCGGTTGGTCCTCTGGAGGAAAGTATGTGGAACAAGAACGCGAAACGTCCGGCGGCGAGTGAAGGAGAAATAATTTGTTTTTATAGTTAAAAATTTTGATCGATATTTAGTTGCATTTGCGAAAATCCCAGCTAAAAAATTATTAACGCGATTAATTGTGTGATTAATGATTAATTGCGAGTATAAAATACTGACTTTTCGAGAAGCTAATAACGTTTTCAACTAGAAATGAACCAGAATGAACAGCATTAAGATATGAAGTATATTAATTATCAATATACACTAAGCCGAAAAATTAAGGGATAAGAAAAATATGAT